>WXVQ01000061.1:59936-103398 GCA_013372465.1 Nitzschia sp. Nitz4 | reverse complement strand
TCGAGCTCTCTTCCCCTCTTCCGTTAAAAGTGTCTCCATGGATCAAGCGCTAGGAGTCGCGGCGTCCTTGGGTTTGAGTGTTGAGTGTTGCAGTTGCCCGTTGGATTTTCACCGCTACCATGCGGAGCTCTGCCATGCTGGACAACAAACCCAGTACAAACACCCACCCCAACAATACCGATGGGACCAAAGCCTCCAATAGAAAAGGTCTGACAAATGACATCTTGCGTTTTTTTCGTCGTTTGATGCGTCGCCTCATCCTGGACGAACAAGAACTCCGATTGTACCGTACTCTTCAACTCGAACAAGAGGAAGAAATCACGCAGGATGATGTCACCATTGTCACACATTTGGGATCTTGCCATTGCGGCTCTGTTCGGTTTGAACTCAAGGCCCCCAAAACCATTCTTGCCAAAGAGGGACCTGGCAAAATTCAATATCGCTATGCCGAGGTCAAGTCTTCCGAGCTCCGCGTATTGGCAGGCCAGAATTATCTCAAAACCTATTACGTCGTAGCTGCAGAAGGAGCTCATGATCGAGGAGCACATGCCTTCTGTGGTCGATGTGGCTGCCACATACTCTTTGCTCCAAGCAAGAATGCCACACAAGTGCGCTTCAACGTCAACTGTGTCGACGGTGCCACACTCAAAGTTAGACTCACCGATTCCAAGTCCAACGTGTCCTTGGGGACATGTTCCGAGACTCAAAGTCAACCTGCAGAAGATCAGCTCTCTACAATATCAGAAACCAAAAATTCTTTCCCTATGTCTCCTCCAAGGCTCCGCGATGCTGGTGGATCCTTCAACAACTACGAATCCCTTTCCGTGGGAGAATCGGATGAATACAACCTCACCTCGGACGATGACATGTTGGAGTTGAGCTCCCACAGGGGAGGAGCTTCCTTCTCCTATACCCCCAGTACGGTGGGAACGGGGAGCATGACCGCCACGGCTACCGACACACAATCGCTGCCAGCCCTCCGAATACCGACGGGACGTGGGGTCTCGGATCTTTCTTCTGTCATGACGGATTCCGATTCCTTTTCCGTGTCACGTTCCGAATATGGTTATGGAGTTAACAGTCCATCCAACAAACCACTTCCACAACTCAGGGATCAAATGAAACACTTCATGAAGAAGCACGTCACTCCTCCCAAAGCCAAGAAATCACAAAGCGAATAGATTGGGGCAACGCCGAAATCCTGATGGTGATTGTGTTGGTTTTCGGTTGTGGCTTGATGAGTGTCAGGAAGGGTGACGCTACAACGATAGGGAGCAATGTAGGGCTAGCCATTATGAAAAAGGGCCTGGTTCTTATCGTCTTCTCCCATTCGATCCGTACTTCTGGTTCTGGAAGATGTGCACTACTGTCTGATTCCTGGATTCGACGATTGAAAGACCAAATCTTCAAAAGTCTCTTTAGTAGTACAAGGCGCTTCATTGTACTAGGTACTCCAATCTTCAGTTGCTACTGAAATCGCAATAGTCGCGCTGTAGAAAGCTTTAGCACTACAATGGTTGTGGTAGGTGTCATGTATGTCATCCACAAGCATGGTAGTAGATCGAAACAAGTGAACCAAAGTGCAGCAGCAATCAAGCCCTTCTAGCCTACTAGTAGTTGTACTAGCCTCCTTGAAGAATCAATTTCCCTTCTCACAGTTGACACGTCTCATCTGCCCAAATATCCTTCTCTCGTAGGATTCCTAGTATTGAAACAACCTCCAAATGAGGATTGCAAGAACACAAGGGACCTCTACTATGACATCATTGGGTTCCTTGGAGCTTCCACAGGGGATGGATTCGACAGCAAGGTATTCAGGAAAATAGTAGTAGTATACATGGTTTCATTTCAGTGCTGGAACGACATTGCATGCCGGTGTGGTGTGGTGTGGTGTGGTGAACACCAAAAGAGAAGAAGAGTAGTCAATGATGGATACTTCACCGCTTGTCAACATGATTCTCCCAAAACTGCATGCTAGTACTAAATCATGGTGCATGCAACCATGATTCAAAGGCTGTTATTCGGGATAGTAACCTGCATAAATACAGCGGTATGATAGGAACAAGTGTCGGGGACGATTTGTCAGGCTGTGGAGTGGCAGTTCTTTGATGCGGCTTGGGAAGCATTGGCGGCATACACGCGGGATGGTGGACAGGCCTGGTCAGAGTTCNGCAGTTCTTTGATGCGGCTTGGGAAGCATTGGCGGCATACACGCGGGATGGTGGACAGGCCTGGTCAGAGTTCTTCCAGTGGTGCTTTGATATGATGTAGTACGCGCAAGAACTTCTTTCGCACCACCACAGTGAAATGCTCAACTTTGTGGAGCCACTCTAGGTCAATGATGGATAATTAACTTGTCAATATCATCTTCAAGCACAGATAAGTACTGATTGCAAGTCAAGAGTTGTCGTCGTGTGGAATGGTAAGAAGAAGAAATGCTAGTGGATGTAGTTGCAAGAAGGTTCTGGTCCTCGTATGGAATCTGTCGTTCTGACTTGGTGGTGGTACGGCAAGAAGAAAAGGGACGAAATCCAGTACCAACAAGGTGCTCAACACGAAACGCAAGGACTTCAAAAACATAGTGCTACTCTAGAGAAACCAATCTTAGACTATTTCAGAAGGATGCTGCGGCTTCTACGAGATTGTTGCTATTGTTGTTGTTGTTGTTTGTGCGTGGTGCTAGATACTTTATAACTCTGCAGTCTCGGTTCGCAGCGTCGTGACAAGGACAATACCAAACAATAGGAACAGGAACGTTGAGGGGGTTGATGGGGGATGGCAAAAGAAAAGGCAACAAGCGATCATGGCAGCGCGGGAGGACACTCATCCTCCAATTTCATTTGGAACAAGAAGGGCACGATGGCTCTAAGAAACCAGCTTCTCCGTCGTCGTAATCGCGATCTATGTGGTTCCCCACTGGGGCAGTGGTGAGGAAGGAAAAGCGATATCAACATCTCGGATTTCAGGGTTGTGTCTCTACTGACAGGTTGCAGGGTGCAAGTTGCTTCCATGGCATCACGTTGTGATGGATGTGTGATGATGTTGTGTGGGAGCATGGAGGACGTCTGGTGGATGCTGTCACAGTGCGTGTCACTATGGACTGCTAGTATTAAGTGGGTGATGAATACTACCAAACTGTGTCATCGCAGCGACGGTCCGTTCCGACACCAACGTCTTCATGGGATCGTCAAAATTGGCCACGTCCCCCGTTGGGCTCCTCAAAATCGTCTAGTCATGAGTGTGTAGTCCATAGCAACCAAGCAAGATTTTCGGTGATGCCATTGCACTCCAACCAAAAAGATGAACAAGGTTTCGTAGATCTCGGTATCACCAAGCCAAACCATATGAGTCATTTTTTGTCCATCCGGCTGCAGACGGTACTTTCTTTCCAAACAAGATCGTTCATCCATTCAAACAAATTGCAGAAAGAATGGGACCATTGGCACAAGAATCCACGTTGTTGTTCTGGGGGACGATTGCTTTGGCCTTGAGTGTTGTCGCATTGTTGATTATTACAGTTAGTATGATCTATTTATATCGGAAAAAGACGGCAATGGTGGGTCCAGGAACTGGACAAGCAAGAGATGGAGTGGACGAAGAAATGGGTGATCATGAAACTGTGGCAGAAACAATTGTGTCGGGGAACAAGAATCATCACAAGGCTCACCCACCAACACAAGAGCCAATGGATTGATAAAAAGAGGCAGTTGGTCCATCATATGGTTCATTTCGGAGGAGCATCGCCACGAATATTTCGGTACCCTCGTGCAGGCGAGCTTGGTTGGATCGCCGTAGACACCGTCCATTGCTCCCATCCACTCGCCCATTTTGTCACAGTTGTGTAGTATAATAGCAATTTCATTCATTCAACCATTCGCGCACCCACTCATATTGAACTCGTATGAAGCAAGGACAGATTGTGCAACAAAGTGGTTATTGGAACGTACGAGTACCCGTAGACGGGTATGGCACAATCTGTACGAGAAGTACCAGGGAGGACAAACCATTCACCCATCCATGCATCACGACAAACAGGCCCATCGTCACTGAGACTTGTTCAACACTTGTCGTCCCACGTGAATCTTTTTCTCATTCGGTGGGCCAGACCATGGTACTAGCAAACAAGAGAATCAAAATGACGGACAGAATGACCAAGGCCAATCGAATATCAGCTCTCCCATCTGCGCTACTGCAACACTTGAAAAAACCCCAACAGGGGGGAATGAGCGCATAACTCATTTCCGCCACAACCCTACGATACAAGTCATCCGGAACGGTAATGACATATCGCAAGGGTGGTGGCTGTAGTTGTTGTTGTTGCAGGAGAGAATTAGGCTTCAAATCCTCTTCCAGGACTCGGAGCGCAGGAACAATCTCTGCACCATCATGGTTGGGTTGACGCCACTGTTCCACAGACAAAATTCCTGGCTCTAAGTCATGGTCCATAACCAACTTGATTTGATCTCTTGGCAACTTCATGAGCAAACGTCCATTCTGTTCAAAAATCAAGGAAGAGAGCTTTTGTGTGGTGGAATGACTAATGGTTCCGATCGATGTATCCCGTGTATGCTGTGGTGGAAAGGGACTGACCAAATCCTGATGATGATGATGTTGTTGTTGTTGTTGTACCACTAACACTCCTTCATCGAGGAACAAATCGTCAGGAAGAACATTCTGTGGAATCCAAGTTTGATTGAGTTGCTGATACTTGGCCTTGTAACGATCTCCTTCCCGCGTAGAAAAGAAATTGGCGAGAGAGGCTGCCGAAGGACGAAGTGGACGGAGCGCCGTGGGGCCTGTAGTCATCATGTTATCATCCATACCTTGATAGAAGAAACTGCAATCTTGTTTGAGTTGATCTTCCACGGTGGAGGAAGCGCTCTGGGTACTTCGTGTACTCCGGGTAGGAAGTGATTTGGCGGAATGGGGATGATCCGTCAAAGGTTGATCCAAGGAAGAATAGTCATTGGAAGTTTCATTAGCTTGTGTGTTCCCTGTGGACTTGCCACTACCCAGTAGGACTCGTTGCCACCAGTTGGAAGACTTGGGAGAAGATGATGATGCCGCAGAGGAAGGAGACAACGTGGTTGCTGTTGTTGCTGTTGTTGCTGGTGGCTCCAAGTAATGATCTGCATCCATACCCAAGACATTCATCTGTGCTGTTTCTACAGGCATGCGCCGTTGTCCATGCGATCGCACTGGAGTTCGAGCACTGCTGGACACAACACTGTTGTTTGTATGGGTGTCGATGCCTGAACGTTTGGAACCCGTAGTACCATTGTCAGTAGAAGCATTGGTGTCTACTACCGAGTGTTGGTGATCTTCCCTTTCTTCACTAGTGCTTGAGTTTGATTGTGACGACGATGACATGGTCAGATACAAGGAGTAGAGTAATAGGTTGTACTAGGTTGTACTACCTAGGTTGTACTCGTAGTTGTATGGAGAAAGGCAATGCGGAAGCCAGTCTGGAGGTACTATTGTATGAATCTATTAGAGTATACACACAATGCATGTGTGTTGGTGGTGCTATTAATATAGGAAAGAGGAAAGAGGAAAGCAACGATAGACGCATGAAGCACTGTTGTATGATGAAAAAGACAACTACTAGTACCATACTATAGTGTATTCGCCTCACGCAAGAATCACACACACACACACAAGAAGCATCACAAGATGCAAAAAGGTACTTCCACAACGGTGGCCAATGTAAACACAGAATGTTGGAAATGAGCATTTCGTGGTCATCTTCCTTTGTCCAGAGAATCGGCTCTTCACTCTGTCTCCGGCACAATCGGATTGCGCGCCCAGTCCCAAGCTGTACTCCGTTTTGGAGTCAACAGTGGTCGATGCGCTAAAGTCAAATATTTGCCAAAATCGACCGAAACGCACAAAGTTGCTTCGACGTACATCACAGTGCAATATTCCCACGGAGTGTGCCAGCCGGAGCGATCTCAAAAGGTTAGACACAACATTCTTCGGCAAAGTTATGTTTTCACTGTAATGTTCACTTGCAATTTTTTCTCCCACTTGCAGAATGATTGCTCCTCCTTGTCGTTCGTCCTTGATCTCAGGAGAACGACCCCACCAATATTCTTCGTTCAGTTCGCACTGGTAACCCGTCTCCCAGTCACTGCCAGTGAAATGTGTGGCCTCGCCGGCCCCGGTGGATACACAACCCTTGGCATAGAAATCATAAAGCCAAGTCTCCATAGCCAGTGTTGCCATTTTCTGCAGTGCCGTGCACTCCGTTTCGTAGGTGTTGACGCCATGAATGATTTTGACAGCATACGTGATCTTTTCCTTCCTCGCATCAATACCAAGTCCCAACGTTTTGTACTTTTCTGGAACTGTTCCACCATAGACAGTATATTGTGATGATGCATACGCCTTGATACGACAACACCAGGGAGTAACTCCCATCTTCTTCAAGACATGTAGATAGCAGCACCATCCTCTACCAAATAGAACCCCGGATTCTCCTCGGCGAGCCTTGTGATACCCATCCAAAGAGCACCAACGTCCTTGTGAGGAATTCGATTCACCTTCAGTTCCACCTTGTTTGTAGCGGTCACCAATGGCTCAGGACGTTCCACACGTAGATACCAAGCAGATCTCCCAGTCACAGCAAAAGCAAACGCCATGTTCAAGAAGGCCTGATGGTGCATTCTCAAAGAAACTCGCTTTAATGCTGTTGTAAGTACATCGAAGTCCAGCGCGGAAGGAAGATTGGAAATTTGATGATCAGATTTGATTTCAAGTTCCATGGGCACAGGGAATGAAGCCCCGTCGGGCTTTGCTGAGTTGAGTAAGATATGGGCGCCGGTAGCATCTACGTTCGATGCCGGCTCGAAGAAGGGGGCATTCTCACCTATATTAGACTTTGACAAATCGAAGGCTTTCGCAGATTCGACATTAAAAAAAACTCTTGAAGATGCCCTTTTTGAAATTCCTTCTCACTCTGCTGTTGCAGAAGGAGAAAGGTCAACTCTCTCAACTCGGGTTCAGTGGGAAATGCCGCATTGGTAACTCGAATGCTGCTGTACAGTTCTTCCAGCAGCTCACCACCAGGCATGCATTCCATGATGTTCTCTTTGATACGGGATTGCCAATTCGGGCCAGCGCCCTGCCACTCAACTGCAAATCTTGTTCTTCCAATTTGTTCCATGAGTTTTTGCATGGCGTGGGTGCTAGCATCTACCGCGGTGCCTGGCGATGTTGGTGGGTCGGCTATAATACCATTCGCCCTGTCCCCCGCGTCACAGTACTGGTCAAAAAGGAAGGCGCTGATACCAATTCCGATACCTTTTTCCTTAAGAATAAGGATAGAATCCTGGCGGCGGGCAAGGGACTGCAAGTCGACCCGGTAGTTTTCAACACCAAGCTTGGAGAATGAATGCAACGAGAGTTGCATTGCAATGACGAGTTTATCGCGGAAATCATGAAAGCGTACCGCCACCGTTCGCCTACTATGTCTTCCATCCCCTTCTTGATGTTATTTAGCCAATCCTCGTCATCGCCCGGCCTGATAGGTCTAGTTCTCACAGGGGAAAAAGACGTTGCTCTACGTTTGGCAGAACGGGAGGACGAGGATTCGCGGGAAGCAGCATTCGAAGTCTCCGAGTGATGCTTCTTCTTGTTGTCGTTGCTGATTTCCATTTCTTGGACAAGTTCGTTGTCATCCTTGCTGTGGTTGTTCCACAACATGCAGCTACCAGTTCTACCGGTACTGTCGTATGTACGGTACATGTACAACAAGTACTCTAGTACGAACGAACCGGCTATGAATGCGTTCGCGCCAAAAAAATCATCCAATATATGCATCATCAATCATCACACCGGGTCGAAACACAAAACAACTGAGCCAACAAACTCGTTCTCCATACGAACACGACGATACAGCTACGAGTACTTGTCATCTCATCATGACTTCCACACAAGCCCCCAATTTACACATTTCCATGACTCTCAGTCAACAGAGCTCGTTTACTGCCGAAACAACTCCCATTACGGTGGTTCCAGCCTTTTCCTTTCCTTCTCCTCTTCCACTGCTAAGTTCCCCTTCTGATACGTCCAGTTCCACTTCCGTCGGTCCCTTTGTGGCCGGAATGCCTCTCTCCGTTCCTCTTTGGATGGCCAAAGTCTTGCAACAAAAGCAATTGGCTACGCTGCAACTTCCCGAATGGTTGTCTCTCGATCGACTGGTCGACATTCTGCACCAAGAAAAGAACTCACATACCTTCACGGAGCATTTGCCCTTTTATTACTATGAGATTGCTAGAGCGTTGGCATCCGAAACACCCCAAGCTGTGTCGGTTGCCCTGCATGATGTCGTGCAAATTCGAATGGATAAACTTCGACTCAACTTTCATGCCATGTCCCGCGAGAATTTGGTGGCCAGTGAAGGGCCTACTCCCTTGACCACAGTGTCAGGTATTGGTTCTGTTGAGTTGACCCGGATGGGGCCCTTTTTGCAACAAGCCTTCACCGATCATGGATATTTGGCCTCGACGGTGCAACCACCCCTGGATGGCAAGGATTCCGACCACCACCAGACGCCTACACAATCGTCCATGCAGGGGTCATCGTCCACTACGAGTACCTCCAAGATGGTGCAGAGTCTGCCGGGCTTGCATTCTCGTCTTCGCCGCTTTCGTTCGAGTCATTCGGCGTCTACGACCCCTCCTGCCAACTAGCTACTAAGAAGTACTACCGGTAGTGCAGTACTAGTACAGTACTAGTGTAAGTAGAATCATGTGCTGTTGGGAATGACGAGATAGCTGACACAATGCCAAGATACTATACCTGTACTGTAGTAAGTGATCCATGGCATACTGTAAAGTGGTACTACAACAGAAGTAGAGTAGTTGTTCATAATTCCATGTGCATTCCATCCATAGCCCACCCCACCTCCATAGAATTGTTGCTCTTGTTGTTCGCCTTGCTGCAGCAGCTGTTGTTGTTGTTGTCCCTTCCTGTTTGATTCGTCTGCAACAACGACGACAGGGATGGATTGTCGCCATTGCTGTTGTAGCTACATTCCGTCCGTGGCGAGAAATGCGTCAACACCAGGCGAGTAGCTCCACAGCTTGTGGCAACCTCCATGGCTTCTTGTATCGTTGAATGTTTCTTGCGCAACGCCAACTCATCTTGATCAAAGGTTGCTTCGTGCAACAATACCAATTTGCTGTTGTTGTTGGTGGTGGTGCTGTTGTTGTGAGGTTGATGCACTTGCTGGCAAGCGCGGACCAATGAGGAACAGGGCCGAGTGTCTCCAGAGTAGCAGAACCAATTCAAGAATGGTCGGTTGCCTGCCTCGTATTGACTTCCCACCTCTCTACAATAGGATGTCGTTGTTCTTCCCCTATCGTCAACCAGTTCATCCTCCTCGTTGTTGCGCCAACCAAGAATGAATCCATAGGCTGGCCAACAATTGTGTTGGACAGGGAAACTTTGCAAATGGAACGATGTACCACTTGTAGTAGCAGACATCATGATGGTCGGTGGGATTCGGTCTTGGTGACGGAGAGGAACAAACCAAGGTTCGTCTGTGGAAACATGAATGCCACGTCGGCATTGCAACGTGATGTCAAGGAACTCCAATACCTTGGGTGGTGCCATGACCCAACAAACCTCGCGTTGATACTGGTTGGACGCGGTTGAAGGAGTATTCCAGCGTGGTCGTTTGGCCGAGGGAGGATTGCCATGAGTTGTAGCTGCAGATGTCGTGGTTTCTTCCGACCGTCGACTTGCTAGAACACGGAGCAAAGTAGGGAGACCACCATAGTGGTCCAAGTGCGAATGAGATATCCAAATTCCGGCCACATGGTCATACCAAGTGGGATACCATGCAGAATACCGAGACATCATACATGAAATACCTTCCCCTGCGTCCGCCAACAGCAAATCTCGTCTTGTTCCTCCAAGAGAAATGACATAACCTGAAGCTCCCCGAATAGCAGATGGGGTAGCACAACCAGTGCCCAAAACTAAAAGTTGTGGTTGATGAGAAGGAGTCGCGGAACTCGACGATGGCGCAGATTCTGGCAAATTTGCCTCCTTGGTCTCGTCGTTCTTGTTGTCACTATTCAAACCTTCCTCGTCCGCCTCCTCGTCCAAGTCTTCCAAATCAATTTCATTGTCATCCAAATTGTCACCCAATACGACACTGACTGGTGGTGGCGGAAACGAGGCAACCGTAGATGCCCAAGACGGAGCATCGACAGGTAGGTCCTCCACTTCCGTCAACCGACGACGATCCCATATCAGCCAAGGTTGTGGTTGTGATGGTTGGTCGTCATATTGGTCGGCATGACGGTGTCCTGGTTCCGACAAGACTATCGATGTACAGGATTTTAGTATCATGCAATGGCTGGAGGGTGGAGTAGAAGGGTATGGTGTGGTGGGTACGCTTGGAACGGACACGTAAATGTCAGGTCGTTGGTCCGCCAAGTAGGCAGCAATTTTTCTGGATTTCATCAAAATTCCTGGGTCGGGAGTGTCCTTGGAGGGCAAGGTCGCCAAGACAGGAATGGGTAACACGGACAAACTGGTAGATGATATATGTGTGCTCCTACTGGGACAAAGGGCCAACAAACAGTCCACTGCAAGGGGCTCGGGGGCACTGGGAAGATCTTCCAAAATGGGTAGATTGGATGTCAGGAAACGATTGAACACAGAAGGAACATTGGCATTGGGCGGAAGGAGTGCAACGGTCTGCACACTTCTGTCCGTATGCAGAAGAGAAAATAAGAAGAGAAGTTGGGAAGCGTCAGATGGATTTCTAGCAGCATGAACGGTCACGAACTCATCCTGGTAGACACTGAACCAAGCCACATTTTTTTCTTCCTTGTCCTTCTTGTGCTCGTTCTCAGCCACTGATGGAATACTGGGTACTTGACAATTATTGATTTGCAAGTGGCGTTTGGGACCTAGAATCAAAGTGGCCATGTCTTCCACAAAGGCTGCATCTGGACCAGCCACATGAAGATTCGGGGCACCTCCTGTATGTAGGGCCAACAAAAGTGCAGGCAAACCATCGGCACATTGCAGAGAAGGAAGAAAAACAGCCTTGGTCGAGGCCAACTTGAAACGTTGATCGGCGCAAAGTCTAGCCGTAGCATCACCTAGACCTGCAATGGCATAACGTGCCAACGGAGAAGAGAAGGAACTTGCTTCCTCCAGCCAGGCCGTCCATGTACGTTCGGTAGTACCACTGCTATTTTTGCTGCAGCACGAGACATCCAAAGGTTTCTTCCAAACGGACAAAAACAACGTTCCATTTCCAGTGTATTCAGAACCATCTGTCAACACGTCGATAGTGAAGCAGACCCTGTGTCGTCGTCTTGGTCCGTTGTGGACATGATGTGTTGAATCATTCATTCATTCGTTCATGTACATAAAATGGAGTTACTCTATTGTTTGTGGTGTGTGGCCAGGGACGACTAGTTGGACTTACCCATTCTGTCTGTCTGCCTTCCGCCCGGAGTTGGCGACAACCCAAACCAAACCTTTCATTACGATACGAGGCTTCTACTGTTGTGTCCACTGTGTGTAGTTTCAACAAGAAAGCATGAAGAGTTCGTCCACTACTCCGTCAATCTTCAACACATATCCACGAACATGTCTTCTAGTACTTGCAACAAGTAAAGGAAGTCGTCTCTTCCCCATGGTGTCAGATGAAACACCGAAGCACTTGTTGCCCATTGCTGGGGTTCCCAGTATTCAGCGCTTGCTTGAAACCTTGGCACCCCAAGTGTCTCAAATCATTGTTGCTGTGTCGCCAGATGATTCGCAAACTCTGCCATTGATTGAAACCCTGGCTACTCTGCGTGAGCCTTGGGATCCCTTGTCCGATGAGAAAGCTCCAAAGGTTTCTCACTATCGAATGAATGAACCATCCAAGCCCTTGTGCTTTGTACAAACAAACACAACCTTTGGTCCTATTGATGTCATTCGTCAAATTGAACAAACCAAAATTCTGCATCCGCAAACTCGCCTTTGTGTAGTACCAGGAGATTTAGTCATCCTCCCTCATGACATTCGATCTTGGGATCCCATTTTGCGTCCACCATCTACCACATCCGATTGTATTTCTCTCTTGGTAGATGTTGGAGAAGTAGACGAACACGGAGTTCCACTTAAAGAGTCTGCCAAGGTGAGTGTTGAATGGCTCTATTGTTTCGATTCCTTTGGATTGGGATACAAGTAGATGTTGTTGGGATCAAGCTCCTGCGACTCACCCATTCCCTTTGGACCATTGTGGTTCGATCATCTACTACACTCGTAAAGGCCAAAAAGGGTAGTTTGTCTCGCGACGACGAAGATATCGAATATATTGGACTTTCCTACCCCGTTCCCACCAAGATTCCTACGCTTCCTCGTATTGTACTGAAGCAACCAGTCATTGATGCTGAAGCCGAAGATCTCACAGGAAGTACACCCAAGCTGGCAATCCCCAAGGCGCGTCTTCGAATGGGGCGCTTGGTTGTTCAAAAGTCATGGAACGACGTTCATGTGTATTCTCTCCCTCCTTGGACGAGGCACCTGATTGCCAGTCGGACCAACTTGTCCTCGTTCCAAGAAGATCTGCTTCCCTTGCTGATTTCTCGACAATTCCGAGGCACAAAGGCCACCTTTTCTAGTGGCACTACCACGACAGAAAAAGACCCCGCAGACGACAACGACAACGAGAATACACCCGAGTGGCAAAAGCATGTGGATGATGAACCATACAATGTTACGGCACTTGTGTTGCCAAACAAAACAGTTCTCCGCTCCAATACTTTTGCAGCGTACCAATATGCATGCCGTGAAACAGTAGCGGCTGGTGCCAAGCCGCTTCCACCCAACGCCAAATGGAATGGCAAGTTCCAAACGTTGGTGTTGGAAGGTTCTTCTTTGGGAGCCAAGATCAACATGAAATCCAGCATCGTTGGCAAGAATTGCGAGTTGGGAGACAGATGTCGATTGAACAATGTGATTTTGATGGATGGTGTCGTGCTTGGAGACAATTGTTCTCTGCAGAACACAATTCTAGGACCAGGTGCTCGGCTAGGCAACAACTGTAGTTTGAACGATTGTCAAGTGGGTCCCAACAAGCAACTTCCTGCCGGCACAAAAGAAAAAGGAGAATCTTTCATGGTTGGGGATGCTGGTACAGAAGATCTACTATAGATTGACGTTACTAGATAGCCTCCTATCGTTGATGGCATATTGTTATTTCTAGTTTCATCGTAAGAGTAAGTTTCCTATATTCGACCACCCTGATGGTCAATCGAGTCAATGGAAAGCTATTCAACTTGACAGGACTAGCGTCGCTGGTCATTGTGATCCATCCGTACCCCACGACGGGAGAGGCGATTCGTCGAGCGGGGGATCATCAACAGTACCACCATGAGGAGGACAGCCAAGGCCTTGTTACGAAATGTGGTGCACTGGCAAAGCTAAGGAAGCAGGTGATGGTCACTTGCTTGTTGCCTTGGAAGGGGGTATTAGTTTTAAGTTCTGCGAGATATTATTACAGTAGATACCAAAGCCAACGAATGGTGGCTGTTGATGGGGCATGGGCATGGGGCATGGTCTATACTCTGCTAGGAAGGAAGAAGAAGTCCTTCCTTGCATCCGTAGAACTATGATGGACTAGTTAGACTCGTCACAAGCACCGCCATACCTGATCAGTAGTAATTCAAAGCTCGACTGAATACCTATGAGACAACGTTTTGACTTTTGAGCAAAGCTGCCTCGAGTTACACCTAGGTTTGGGGGTTGAGGGCTCTTCCTTGATACGTTGTTTTTGCCTGTGAGTATTAATACGATTCATTGCATTCGGAATTTCTCGAATCTCCCGTTTTGAGAATGATGCGTTGATGGGTCGTCTTCGTTCCTTGGGGTGAAAATGAATTTGTGGAAGTGCTGTTGGATGCACATACAATGCGAGAGATATTGAATCTTTATATAACATAAGGGTTTGCCGCTCTTTGTGCACGAACCCAGCAGGAGAGTTTCAAACGTTGCTTTCTCAACGGAGGTAAGACCTTCTAACTACTCATGCGTGAGTGTACCTCTCTAAGTAATTGTGTGACACTAACGATAGTAGGAACTATCAGAGGGACATGCACGCAGCAGCGTGTTGTTGTGTGTACCGCGAAAGAATGGAAGGGAGCATATCCCGCTCAATGGTGTGACTACTTAACTCAAAATATGATTCTTCGCGCCTGTAGAGAGAATAAATTTCAAAATCCTTGTCTTTGTGAATGGAAGCACTATTTGGGAGAGAGCCGTTGCTGGTTGGCCCTTTAAATACCAAAACTGGGTGTGGACAACATGTTGTTGGGGTATGAATGATAATGATATCACGTATATGTGTATAATTTGCGTACTATGGTGCCCAACACAGTAATCAATGCTCGAGCAGGCCGACAACGGCCCTTCGCAGAAACAGAGGGTGCGGCGGAGTGGTTGGTTTGTGCATTTGTTTTGGAGATTCCACGATGTCTCAAGCTTGGTATGGAAATGGACAGCAACAGCCTGGCCATGGCGGTCCTGCTTCGCAGCCCAATGTAGAGAGTATGAGTATGCATCAAGCTCGTTATGGCAGTACGGGTGGTGGCGTTTCTGTTGGTGTCGTTCAGGGAGTTGACTATCACGCCTCCCATCGTAGTTCGCCGAGTACAGGAACCAGCACTGCCAGTGGCGCAGTTGCAGCTCGTCCCCCTTCATCTGCGTCTACATCTTCTGCTTCTTCTTACCGAATGACTGGTGCTGGAGCAGGAGCTTCTCCTGGACCTTCTGGAGTTGCAACTGCCGGAAGTAGTGGCAATGTCAGTGTCAATGTCAATACTAGTAGTGGGCCTCTGCCCATGTCACATCATCATCAGAACCCCCATGTTCGAGGTCCTCCTGGACATCACGCACTTGCCGTGCACCACAATCCTCATCATGCCCCAGCCCCTCGATACGCCATGCCTCCCATGGCTAGGAATGGGCCCGGGGGCCATGGTCCAATGCACATGGCGAGACCTCCTATGCATGCAAGATCGCCCCAAAGTGTTCCTGTCCATCATGCTCCGATGGAATCTGGAGCCTCTGCTGCTTCTGCTCATCCCTCTGACACAGCCGAGAATCCTGCTGTGCCTCACTCGCAAGCTCCCTACGCTCCCTTGCAGCCTGCTATGATGCGTCCAGGAGCACAACGTGCTCCCTTACACCACCCGATGCCCTTTCGCCATCATGTGGTCCGTCCCATGCCTGGTCCTCCCCGAGCTCATTTGCCAGTATATCAACAATACCAGCATTCGGGTTATCACCACAATCCAGGACGATCTTATGTTCACATGGCTAGTGCACCTGGTGTTCCTGTGATGCAGCAAATGCACGAAGTCAAGTACTCGCACTACCAGCGCCCTCACTATGAATCCCCTGAAACTGTTTCGATCAACCCCTCGATCAGTCGCTCACCCTCTCCACCCCCAGCGCCTCCTGCTGACAAGTCTGTGGTAGCAGACAGCGCTGCTTCAGTGTCGTCACAGGGATTGCCAGAGGCAGCCACTGATGCTACCAACAAGCACCCACAACAGCCCGCATCGGATGGCTCTCAGAATCCACAAGTTGCAGCCGGCCAGTCTCCCAAAGATGCGGCCGTCACAGAGGATGATGATGCAGCTTCTATTCTCCTGCAATTGAGTGGCTTGGCATCCCAAACGTCAAATCAAGACCCCAATGGAAGTCGCCCCGCCAGCACCATTCAGCCACATCCTAGTCAATCATTCATCAAGGCCATTGGCTCTTCGTCCTCCATGGACGAAGAGGTCACCGTCCATACTATGGAAGGTGCTGATTGTGCTCCAGACCTCACTAGTGAGCCTTCTGCCGACAGTACTGACCAACCAAATGCTGAGTTTCCTGCTGCCATTCCAGACAACTATCCTACACGTTTGGCTCTGGAAAACGATGACGCCAAGCTCAACTCTTTGCACTGCTTTCTTCGGTCAGAACTTCTTGAAATTTTTGTGGTTCAAAAGTCTGCCCATAAGTCTCCCATGCACTCGCCTGGGTCTTCTGTTGGCCGTGTAGGCTTGCGATGTGTGCACTGTGCCATGGTCCGTACACGACGGGGAGACAATATGGATGAGGCGCCAATGGCTGTTTTCTACCCCAAGTCTATTGCCGAAATATATCGATTGGTCACATCATGGCAGCGATGTCATTTGCGCAAATGCAAGAACCTTCCACCCACAGTGCGCACACAATGGGAGGCACTACGGGAAAGTGACAAGTCTAGGGGTAAGACGCACTATTGGATTACATCGGCAAGAGAAATAGGGCTCGTCGATTGTCATTCCAGGGCAGGGGGGATCCGCTTTGGGCCCAATACGAAGCCAAGTACTATCAAGAAGTCTGGTTCGAAGGTGGGGTTGACTTTGGAGCCGGTTGATGAGAATGCTCAAACCTTGTGCCAGGTCCCTTCGACCAGTTCTGAGAAGGAGAATGCTGTCCTACCCAGCGCTGTGACTACAAACTAATTGCTCTTCCGTCCTCCATGACATTCCCTATCATATATTATATGCTCACTTGCTGTAACCAAACCAATCTGCAATTGAGATCCTAAGTTTAGGTCCAGCACCTATTACATTTTCTATGACTTTTTCCGTAGTACGCAGTTCTGTGCTTGTACGACTCATATTAACTGGACCAACCGACAGCGACTCATGCAATACTCCCATATCGGTAGTAGCCCACTTTGTCAAATACCTCTTTTACATGAACTTAGAAGGCTTCTTCTTGCTCCTTTGTCAAGGCGATCAAGGACTCGCACTTGCCCTGTAATACACGGAGAGCCTCGGCAACCAAGACACCGGGCTTTTGCATGCCCACACTTTCGACGGAGAAGATGAAGTGGTGAGGCACTCTAGTCATCTTTACGGCCTTGGCCAAGGTAGTGTTGCGCATGTAGTTTCTGGAGTTGGTGCATGCGTAGCAGTTCACCACCTTGGCTTCCACCTTGTGGCCTTGAGCATTGGTCGGAACCAATTCAAACACACCTGGCTCGTACAGGTGAACAAGATCCTCTGCATCCGCATCATAAACAGGCACTAACAGGGTCACTTCCGTGTATAGGCGATAACAGGCCGTGGCGACAGGAGAGTATTTGGCGTGGTCACGCCCGATTCCTACACGGCCATGAGCCTCCAACTCAATTTCCTGACCCGGTCGCAACTTGGCTAGCAAAATATCTTCAAACACAGGCCGAATGCCGTCAGGGAATCGTTGCTCTTGATCACCCTGGGGTACCCACTTCAAGTCTCGCGAATATACATGTTTGGTGTAGGGGCGGCCAGGAGTTTCAATGGCTTCTTTTTTGGCAACCCCCAAGGCGGCACGGTCCAAATCAGGGTTTCGTGCTACAATTGCAGGGTCCATCTCTGTGTACTGATCTTCGCCTTCGTCATCTCCACTCTTTTGGGCTGGTCGCCTCGGACAAGTCACTTTCATTTGCATCACAACCGTATTTCGGTCCGTTGGGTCTTCTCCATCCTCCATGGGGTCAAAAAGACGGGCATCCACATTAAGAGGCACCAATCCCAAACGGTGGGCCAGCACCTCGTCATGAATCAAACTGGTATTGTTCCACATGTAAATTGATTCGAGGGCAACCGTAGGGACCTCTGCCAACAAAATTCGTCGAAGGGCGTTGGCAAAAGAAGTATCACATCCAATCATCTCAAACACAAGTTCATTCTCAGTATTTTCCAAAATATTCATTTCAAACCCCTCGCTAACAACCAAAAAGGAAAAAATGGAATAGTGAGAATTTGCATCGGAACATAGATTCCAGTCATAACATTATTTCGTGAACATACCGAAATCGAGCAAGAAACTCTTCGCCATCCTTGGGAGTAGGAAGTTCTGGCTTCAAGTGTTGGTACTCCAAACCACTTTCCTTTACATTGTAAACCCCTGTTCTTTCTTTGCTGGAGGATGTCATGGTCGAAGAATTGTTGAGCAGCGCGGCAGAATAAAAAATGGCTCGGGGTACATTTTTCGTGGTCTCTCAAGAATCAGCACCGGTTAACGGACGAACATTGCATGTGGTCGGTGTAGTCTGTTGTTGGATGATTGATACGACTACTTGATACGACTGCATGACCAACCTTGCAACCATAGTTTAGTACTTAGTACACACAATTCACCTAGGTACTGTTATTACGCCTCGATTTGGAGTAGACTGGGAGGAAAATGGACAGGAATATATTGAAACCCTCGTCCACGTTTCTGGCAGTGTCCAAAGGAAAAAGAGCCGGCTTCTTCCTCTGCAACTGCATTCGATTCGTAGCCGGCATAGGAATTACCCCATTCCTCTTCCAGCGAAGCTCTAACTCGGTGCCAAGCACGATGAAGTTCGCGACAAAGACCTTGTTGTTTTCCGGTGCACCATTGAGGTTTTCCACATACGGTAAAATGCGCGGTATACACATCAGACACATTCGTTGCTCGGCAATCTTCGCAGGTGTCCTCTAACGTTCTGCAACGTAACGTCTTGTTGGCACTGCGAACGTCTTCTCCCATTGGATCGTCCACCATGGTGTTGTAGTAGCATCGATTCAATTCGACTGATCTATTCATGGCATGATGTCCATAGTAGAAACTAGCCAGGCCTTGAATTGTACCTGCACCGTAGTAGCCTCCATAGGCGAGTGTCCCACCCCATCCGCTCCCTCTTCTGAAGTTCCCTCCCGACAAGATTATGTCCACATAGCGTTGGAAGTCAGTCATATTTGGACGAACCACCAAAAAACCTCCTTGTACTCCGATTTGGTGAGGCTGTCGACGAGGCGGGCTGCACCGAATGCATTGTCAGTCAATGGTCCAAGAAAGAGAGACTCCTGCAAAGAATTAAACTGTTCACTTACTCAACCATATTGTAGTCTCGGGTAAATAGGAAATCAACTTGATCCGGAATTTCATGTGGTCGGAGCCACATGGCAGCAATCTGACTTCTGTCAAATGTTGAATCCAGCATGAGATCGAACACACCATCCAAAGGTTTGAGAACTATCGTGTCCAAGTCTAGATGAACCACAGCTGGGTAGTCTTCCTGCGCATAGGAATAAAGCTTCAAATACTCCTTCGCTCCACAGCAGGAGTTTCTTTGAGCATCAATCAAATCTTGATTTTCAATTTCAGTTTCATTGAAGGGAGTGTCACGAATTTGTACTTGATAACCCAGTTTGGATAGGTAAGTAGCGCAGGCCTGTGCGTCTGGATGCACAAAAGCAAGCATGTGATAGTCATATCGAGACTCTTTTGATGCAAGATCGACCGAATGTTTCAGAACTGCGGCATTGTCCAAAAGAGTTCGACCACCCTCCGGATTCCAATCCGTGACCGTAACGGCAAAAGCAATCGCAGTCTTGTTGGAAAGCTGGTCAACCACATCAGCCGCCAAGTCTTCTTCCGATATCTCAGTCTCGCCGGCGTTGGAGGTGCCGAGTGTCAGAGGTTGATGGTCTTTGGGCAACAAGAGTACTCCTGTACCACTTTCTTGAGGGAAAGTCAGAGGTAGGTATTTGTTCTGGCCTGTGCAATGTCCTTGGTAATAGGACAGATATACACCTCGTTCTGTCGTATTGTCGACATCAGTTGCAAGTTCTAGACGATAGTCAGGAAATCTTGCCTTCCATTCTTGTTCCAAAGACAAGCGTACCAAGTGCCACTTTCGGAACAGATCCATGCAGGTTTGCTGGTAGACGTGTTCCTCAGCCCATGCAGGATTCCACCACCGAGTTGGGTTGGCACACCAAAAAGGCTTTCCGCAATTGGTGAAATGTGTCGTAAAAACATCATCGACTTTGGTCTCTCGACAATCCTGACATGTCTCCTCGGTGGTAGTGCATTTTTCTCGATTGTTGTCACCGTAGGGATTATCCACCATTTGGTTGTAATAGCAGCGGTTCAACTCTACCGATCTGTTTCGGGCGAACTCGCCATAATAATAACTGGCCAGACCTTGAATGGTTGAGGCACCGTAATAGCCTCCATACCCCTTCGTTGGGCCACCCCATCCTGCACCAATGGAGTAGTTGCCACCGGAACGTAGAATCTCAACATATCGATCATAATCTGTCTGGTTGGGACGAACAATCAAGAAACCTCCCTGTACCCCAATTTGGTGAGGTTTCTTGCGACCCGGCTGAAGGATGGCAACGCAGAGGGGTATCAGAAAAAAAAGACTCCTAAAACTACTCTGTGAACAACAGGAACCAAAACGAAAAAAGTACAAGTACAAAACTCACTGGTACCATCCCATAGTCTCTGGTAAATACAAAATCGACTGTTTTGGGAATCTCGTGTTGCGCATGCCACATGACAGGAATTTGAGTGCGGTCAAAGGTAGGATCCAGCATGAGATCGAAGACATCATCCAGTGGTTGGAGAACGAGACAATCCATATCCAAATGAACCACGACTGGATATTGGAACTGAACATACGAGTAGAGTTTGAGGTATTCCTTGGCCCCACAGCACGAGTTCCCCTTTGCCCCTTGCCAGTCTTCATTGGGAACTAGAGTTTCATTGAATGGCGTTTCCCGAATCTGCACGTTGTACCCTAAGGTTTCAAAAATGGGCATGCAGTCTATGGCTTCAGGATGAACAAAGGCCAGCATTTCATAGTCATATTTGGACTGAAGCGAGACCAAACGAATCGACTGATGCAGGACCGCTGCTCCATCCACCAATCCTACTCGCTTACTTCCCTCGGCACACCCTGTGACGGTGACAGCGTAGGCAATGGTTGCAAGCTTGGGTGTGGTAGGATTCTGGTTCCCCAAACCCCCGAATATACTACCAACCAAAGCACTACTACCGGTAATGGACGTTTCTGCCGTTGGCAAATAGACAGAAAGACCACCGAGATCGAGCATGGTCAGGAGAGAAATGGCAACCAGACCAATGAGACTCAAAACTCGTTTGTTGTGGAGACGCAAGTCATCTTTCTTCCGAATGGCCATGTTGATTGCGTTCTCCTACAGTAGAATCTACTAGGTAGGTAGTATGTGGTTTGATTCTCGACCTGTCTGGATCACCCACAACAAGTAGTGCGCATGTTCCTGTTGTTTGCATGAACAATGTTGTCGTTGGTGTGGTGCAAAGGAGTGTGACTGACTGACTGACTGACTGACCCGACCTGACTACCTAGCTGACTGACTTATATTACTTCCTTGCTCGTACAGCTTGAGTCACAAGAGTCGGGGGCCATGGATGAATTCTCCGACTTGTCCACGATATCTTCTTTCAAGTGGGGTCTTTTGGAGAGGGCAAAAGCATGGGTGTGGTTTCTTTCGTTTTATCACTACCGGTACTCATACTTTGTTTTGCACCTACCGTACGAGTACTCGTACCTCAACAAGTGACTTGGGATTTTGAGGTGAGGGCATCTCATCCTTACGATCGAAGTAACAATCACAATCATTCACTCCTCCTCATGTCTACTAGTTCCAGCATTTCTGAAATCGATCCTGATTTGGATGAGTTGGCATATGAGAACAATGGGCAAGGAATGGTGCCTCTTCTTTGTCATCCCTGGAGTGTGTTGCTACTCGAGTACTATTGCAGTCGTTGTCTCCTCAAAAATCATCATGATTGTGGCTGATTATGCAGCTGCAGAGTTTGACTGGTGTCCAAGCTTCTTGCAATCCGAAGTGACAAATGTTTTAGTCTCCTTGGATGGGAGTGACAAGACGGATACCTCCTCGTTCACCGAAGAATTGTTGTTCCACGCCTTTCAGTAGTGCTTCTTCTTGCCCAAGAAAGCAAGAACAACAAGTAGTACCACGTTGATCCACAAGAAGAACAGGAAAGTAGTACTACCCACACGATTTATGATTCTTGGCAAGTCATGGGTACCGAAAATGGCTCAACTAGTGGTAGACTACTAAATTTTGTTGCCTTTGGACGAAAACATGAAGAAAAAGCAGTGGATACTTTCATACAGTCGTGACAATGAAAAGAAGGGGGGATCCTCGCCGAGAAAAACGACTTGATCGACAGAGATGCGGTGGTGGTGGTGGTGGTATTAGGTATCCTCGAAGCTTCCGTGGACGGAAATGGAGAGTTGGACGAAACAATGTCGGCACAGGTTTTGAAGTATGCAAGAACGATCATGTGTGGAGGACAAGTCGCACCAAGAAGAACCACAAGTTTCTTGTCTGGTGTTGTTCTTGATCATGCCAATATGGTGATTGATGGTGGCATGTTCAAGGCGTCAGAGGATGAGAAAGAAAAACACTACATCGTTTTGTGGACGTTGCATGTTTTGACATCACCAGGTGAGACACCGGGGTCGGAGGAGGACAACAAGAAGACTAAGCAGCAACAGCAGCAGCAGTAGCATACAGCAGCAGCAGCATACACATGCCCAAGAAGAGAGTGCACCAGATGATGTACAAGAAGAAGACAAGAGAAGCGTTGAATGTTTGACTGTTTGACTGTTCGCGTGTACCTATATGAGATTTCTTGGAATCCAGAACATCACGGTCCCCAGGCCAAAACGACGTACCCGGACCGGTGGGTGTGAGTTCAGATGAATGGCCGGAAACGATTCAGAAGGGAGCACGCTCCATCCTGCGTGCTGTTGCGGCTGTGTACAAGAAGCTTTCTGAATACCTTGACGTTTAGGTGTTGCTTCTCCATTTTGGAGCTCCAAGGATCCAAAAAAGGATCTGTCTCTGACTACCGGTACCTGTATTTCATGGTGCTCGAGGCTATCAAGTGATGGGATAGTGATGGGATAGTGATGGGATTGATGCACTTTTTAAATATCACGAAGACAAAAGGGCGGCGAGTCAAGTCCATGCTAGTAGCCCACCAGGTGGTGATACAGCCAGTACGGGTTTTCCCCTTGGTGCTGTGACAGGAAGCTCGGACCGACTTTCATTGTCAAACCAAGGGGTAAGAGTCAAGTTTTTTCGGCAGATGCATTCAATAACATGCTCGTACTACGTTAGTAAAACAGAACAGAGGGTACTATTGCTAATGTGTTCCACCCCAGCACTTCTTTGACACTCCCTTTTTCCGAGATGATCTCTTCAGACGGTCCACCTCCTCTTACCTCTGTTTCGGATGTTGTGTTTCGTACCAAGCAAGATGGAAACACACTTCCCAAAGCGCTCTTGAGAACCGGAAAGCCGCTAAGTATCGTAGCACAGAGATGAGAAGGAGCAAGGACGTCCGGGGCAGTTCTCAAGAGCAGGCCGCAACGTTGGTAGTACTGCTGCCACCAGTACTACTCTACCGGAAACAGCAGAGGAGCGGCTGCTCAGACAAAAGTGTATCACACTTTCTTACCATCCAAGTACCGGTAGTACTATAATATACTACTACTACTACTACTAGTCAAAAGATTCTCTTCTTCCTTCAAGAGATACGAGGGAACATTCGATCTTCCTCACAAAGTGTCAGAACTTCTAACCTCTTGTCCAAGATTCATCGTTCCTTTCCGACAAAAAAGGGTCTACCTGTACGTCCAAAACGTCCACCAATGCGACGGAAGATTACTGCCCTTAAGTCCATAGAACGAGGTAGGAATTGTATCAACAACTGAACTGCGGCTACAGCATTCGTACGGGGAGGACAAGTATCTTGGATACGAAGCAAACCTTCTCGGCAGGTGTACCGGTAGTACGAGTACGAAGTGTAGCACGGTTGTGTAGTAGGACTCGTTCTTCTTCACGTCGTGCACGAGAGAAGAGGTCAAATCTTCCTCTTCTCGCCCGGCTCCTCGCGTCTGATTGGTCTACCAACTGTGGACGTGAAATCATTTGTTAAGTACAAGGCATATGAATCTGTGAATGGTATCCCACCACCGCTACGTTCCGTCGTCGTGCTGTTGTGGTTGTCGGGGGACAACTCTACCGGTAGCTACGGTTGTAGTACGAGTACCGGTAGCATCGTCATCACGAACAATCATTCAGCAATGACAAAATCCACCACGCACCGAGAACACACAACATCGGAGGATGATCCAGGGGCTCCTCACAAAAAAATCACATCCCAAACACACAACATTTCATTTTCATCATAACTTCTTGTGCACAAAAAAAGAATGATGGTAATGAAATACAAAATGGCCCACAAATACAATCAAGAGTTTCCTAATAGTAGTGGGAACAACAACAACAACAACAACAACTTTAACAACAGTATCATGGAAAATCTCACCACTACAACATGGGAACGACAACCCAAACGTCGTGCTGGGCCTCGTTTGGCAGAACAACCACCAAAGAAGGTTCATCAGGATGTGTTGTTTCGCCTACCACCGCCACAGGGAATGCCTCCCTGCCCCAAGATTCCCAACATGATGCCCCTCATGCCCATGTTGGAGGAGGATGACCAAAGTGTAGTCCCCACCAGTCCTCCTTTCCTTTCTCCTCCCGTTGGTCCTCCTCTGGTGCTGGAGACTCCCTACAAAAAAGTGGCTCCTCTCCAAGTTCCTCCCAGGCTACTTCAACACAAGGACAGCCCAAGAATGTGGAACCTCCAGAATACCTTTTCACCCATTGTGCGAAGAACCAACAAGACTGTTAGGAAGGGTATCAACCACATCAAGTCCAACAGCATTGATCAAGATGTGGTGACCAGCAGTTGCAGCACACCGCTTGTGTCTGCTGTGAGTCAACGCGTTACTCCTACGGAGGAAATCATCAAGTCCCGTCTTGTTGTCGAGGATGAAACTCCCACACCTCCTCCAGTTGTGTTGCCAGAGTCTGTGTTCCTTCCTTCCGACTTGGAACAAGAGGCTGCGTCCCTCTTGGTGTCTCTCAAAACACTTCCTCGGGTCTTGACTTGTTCCCTCCCCAAACGCCGGCCATGTCCTCAAGCAGTGGGATTCTGTGGCAAGGTTGTGGTGCAGGATCCGGAGAGCACTGCCTCCTCCATGCATCATCTGGTCGTTCTGTCAGACTTGGATGAATCGACCTTGTCCTCTTCCACATCGACCTCATCGATGCATGCACCAGACACCCCGAGTACCATGCTTGATGTTACCACGCCCCCTAAGTGGGATCGAAACGACCATGATGACCAGGAAGAACCACCCAAAAAGAAACGAAAAATGTCCAAGCGCAACCTGTTCCTCAAGAAGAACTTGAAGGAACCACCACTCTGTGCCACCCCAAGGCAACATGCCAATGACAAGAACAACAGCAGCAAGGCGACACAAACTCCTTTGTCGCGCAAGAACAAGGCTCTCTTTCCCGTTCTCCAAGCCAACAAGAATCTACCGCCCCAATCAAGACTTGCCATGCCAGATGATCCAAACGAGCTCAACAGTTTGCATTGCTTTGTACGCTCGAATCTGTTGGAACTCTTCACCATGACAGAGGAAGAGACTGGTGGTGTGAAGCAAGCGACCACTACTCCTACTAGCTCCCCTTGTCATCAACGTCGAGTTGGCTTGCGATGTGTCTATTGCGGCAAACTCCCTCGGAAACATAATGTCAAGAATACCATGTCCGTTTTTTTCCCCAAATCCTTGCAAGACTTGTACCGTCTGGTTTGCACTTGGCAACGTGTCCATTTCAAGACCTGTCCTTATGTACCAGATTCGGTCAAGGAAATTTACAAGGGATTGAAGCAAGAAGACAAGAGTCGAGGAAAGAAACAACATTGGGAAGAGTCTGCCTTGCGATTGGGACTTTGCAACGTCAACAAAGAGCGTCAAGGAATCGTTTGGAAAAAGGACTTGTTGTAGGGCCTACTAGAGCCGACAAAACGAAAAGAAGGGGGCATGATGTGATGGGGCGGTGCACAGCATCAGGGGAGATTTTGGAAGAATCAAAAGGGAGGAGTGGTCGGGGAATGGATCACCTCACAATATTCGTATATGTAATTCATAGTGAAGATATAATTTGTTTTGCCATTCCTGACCTCAAAACATAGAGTCTCGGTGGTGACAAACCTACTCCTGTACCTGGTAGTACGTATTCAAGCAAGCGTATCACAAGTAGTGGAGAGAATCTGCCGCTGACGCTCCCACCAGTTCATGTCGGTCAGGTGCAATACGAGTACCTTGGGTTGGAGATTGGACAGTGCGTATGATTGTGAGGGATTGGGTCGGTGGAGTCGTATTTCGTATTTTTTGGCGCGCTTTTTCCCTTGCCGCTGCGCAGCAAAACTTCGTGCCATGCCTTGCTAGCTTTTTGCTACAACACATACAGGAAAGCAAAATAGTAACGTTGTGCTATTGTAACACCATCATGAGTACTCGTACCAGGAGAGCCGCCGCGAAGCAAGCTGCCAAGGCCAGTATGGTGCAGGAGACGCTGAGTGCCATTTTCAACAAGAATGATACCAGTAGCGGAACTGACATGCCGGACTCTCCAACCAAGCCATCTTCATACATTTTGGATGGTATCGCCTACGAATCCTATCAAGACATGGTCAACGCGAAACGTAAACGAAATGAAAAGGTTCTCGAGGATCTAGGATTTTCTGCCAGCACCAAGACGACCACACCTGCTCGAAAGCAGAACACGTCTCGTCGCAAGGCTCCCTCGCCTCCGACAGAACCGACCCGGAAGTCCAGACGGCTAACCTCAGAGCCTACAGAGCTTGTTGCCCTAGATTATTATGTGGCAGACTGGAACAGGGACAATTCCGTTATTCGCGTCGACGGTGATGGTGAACCTCATCAGCAAGGCGAAGACGAGGAAGAATTGGAGGAAGAGGAAAGTTTTTGGAAAGATCGCCTCAATGATGGATCTGAAATTACCATTGCCAATGCTGTAGAGTTTATGGAATCCAAGTGGATCGAAGACAATACGATCCAACAGTCCAAAGATTTTCTAAGCACAGAATTGGCTCAAGTCGCCAAGGAAACTGCAGCAGCCTCCAGTATTGAGAAGAACCTCCAAAACTCACCCACTGCCACCAATGGTAGCCCAACATCCGTTCTTTCCGCAAGTGCTCTTAATCAGGACAGTGCTGATCTGGTGCAAAAGCTATCGGCTGACAAGGAAGAATGGGTGGCCAAGGTTACACCCGATCGAATCTACAGCGTGGCGGCACACCCGTCGCCACACAAACTCTTGGCTTGTGCTGGAGATAAGAACGGCTATGTGGGCATTTGGGACGTAGATTCTACCACGGATGAGGAACAGCCACTTGTTCATCGCTTCCGACTTCACTCCAAATCCGTGTGTACGTTGGAGTGGATTTCCCCGGATGCCTTGTTGTCTGCTTCCTATGATGGAACCGTCCGGAAATGGAACTTGCAAGCCCAGCATTGGGAGGAGATCTTTGCTACCTACAGCGATTCGGATTCTTACTATGCCGAGGAATTAGGGTTTGGAATGGACTCTGGTAGACTCTTTTGGCATCAACATGTCAGTCTCGATCCCCGCTTCCGTGGATCCTCTGACCCCTGCCTTTTTGTTGCCACTTCCATCGGCACTGCCTTTCATGTAGACCTTCGTTCCAACCCCCGCCAACGAATTACTTGGAACAAATCACTCAGTGACAAGAAAATCAATACACTCAGGTATGTCAGGATGTCCCACGGCCGGCGACAATGATGTGCTCCTAACTGCATCAGGCCATTCATCACTCTTACCACTTTTTTGCGCGATCACACAACAATACCCGCCGACCATCAGTTTGCACCCCAACGGTACCACCTTGGCCTCGGCAGGAAATGATGGCACCATTCAGCTCTGGGATATTCGACGTTTCGGTAAAGCCAAGACACGCGAGCCCTTTGCCACCCAACAGGTTGGCAAGTCTGTGAACAGTGCCTTCTTCTCTCCAACTGGTGGGTCACTCCTCTCAACAACACAAGCCAACAAGTTGGATTTGATCAACGAAGCACATCTCGCCAAAGGACTCATGAAGCCAACCAAGAGCATTCCTCATAACAACTTGACGGGGCGATGGTTGAGTACCTTTATGGCACGTTGGCATCCAACCCGCGACATTTTTGTTTCGGGGAGCATGGCAAAACCCCGACAGGTCGAAGTCTTCAACGAGCAAGGTCTCAAAATGAAGGGCATCTCCGGAGCTGCCATGACAGCAGTGGCAAGTCGTTGTTGTTTCCATCCATCACATTCCAAATTGACCATTGTGGGAGGCAACAGCAGCGGCAGAATGGTTGTGGTACGATAAATTAAATCACAAAAAAGGCAATGAATGGACGAATGCAAAATTGGATAGTGCATGCAAAGCGAAACAAGCAAATGAAATAGCGATATGACAACAAATGTACAAGCATGTTCTTCCAAGAAAAAAATAGCAACACCGAAACTAGAATATATTATTCAATGTTTAAGCGGAGCAAGATGCCTTGAGGTAGGCGATAAGATCCTTGCGGTCTCCGGCCTTCTTAAGTCCAGCGAAAACCATCTTGGTTCCCTGTAGGTTTGAAAAAAGAGAATAGAGTGAGAAAACGGTTGCAAACAGCAAGAGCTCCATGGTCATTCGTGTATTGGCCTTGCTCCAAAAAAGGAGAAAAACGTCATGACGGACGATCCGAGGCTATCGGGAATCGAGAAACCCAAAAGGAAACGCACCTTCATGTACTTCTTGGGGTTCTCAAGGTAGGCGAAGAGAGATTCATCGTCCCAGGTGACTCCAGACTTCTTGTTGGCGGCGGAGTAAGAGTATCCATCAGCATTTCCGGATTGCTTTCCGAAGAATCCGTAAAGGTTAGGTCCTTGCTTGTGGGCTCCTCCCTCCTCAACAGTGTGGCACTGCGAGCACTTGGTCTTGAAGATCTTAGCTCCCTTCTTCTCAGACATCTTGATTAATCTATTGAGTGAATCGAAAAGTCGATACCGTCAAAAATATGGGTTGACCCCTTCCGTCTCCGTTGGCGAAGATTTTCCCACATTCCAACCGTTCGCGTTGGTTCGCGTTACGGAAACGCACAGGCGGATCTTTTGCTTCAACTCGCGCTCGACGCGTCGGAGCCAATCGTTGTGGATGATCTTCGCCTTCCGGCTCGCCTGAGTGCAGTACCGGAGTGACGTAGGGGTTTACGGGCTAGCGCACAATCTACGCATCTTTCGCCTGGGTGTCGTACGACACTACGGAGAAATAGTACCGGAACGAAGTGAAATAGGTGATGGGTGATGGATAAAACGCCGATAGATGCAGCACATGCCGATGATGCTGTACCTGCAGGAAAACACTATTCTAGTCTCGGAGAAGAGAAGCAGAATCGATTGAGTCGAGATGAGTTGGGGACAGGGGCTTCATGATCCCCTCTCCCCCATAGTCCAGGATGGGAACCCTCGTCGATCTCAGTTCTTTGAAGCGACTGGCATCAACAGTGACCGTCAACCCAGTCATATGCAAGNTCATATCCAAGCTACTACTAGTAGTATCCTCCTATCCGCCAACAACGACATGTCATCCTTCCTTTCCACCCCTCTTAATGCTAAACTCAGTCCACCGCAGTCCACCCACCAGTAGTGTAGTTTCAACAATGAAATATATTATTTTACGATGCGATCCATGGTATCCTGCCTCCATACAATATGCAACACCCACAATGATGTGTCACAATCCCAAGAGGCAGGCACAAAAGACCATTGGTAGGATTCCATACGATTCCGCTCTCCACAACATCCATCATCCGTCCCAACAGCAACAGCATATAGGAAGGGATAACCGGTGATCGAGCGTCTATTTTACCAACTTTTCGGCCAAAAGGTAGTACTCTCCTCGGGGATCCAACTCGGTAGACTCGAGGAGGTTTACAAGCTTCTCCTTGATTACCTTAATTTCAGCCTCCATTTTGGGGATTTGCATCTTCAAGAAAGTCTTCTTGTCGGACGCGATGCTCTTGTCGTCCATCTTTGCCTTGGCTTCCTTGAGCTCGGTGGTCAAACTACCGGTAGAACAGAGATTAAGGATGGTGATGAAGATGATGGTTCGACACAAGACGAGGGGTAAGCCAACAAAATCAACAATACAACATGTACAGGTAAAAAAAACAAAAACAACACGAAATGAACAACGACTCCCATCTACCGCTACCGGTAGACAATCCCATTTTGCGAGTTCTCAATTTAGCGTTCGCGTGGTTGACAAGAGGGTTCTACGACAGGACGCTTGACCAACCGGAGTGGCAGATTGTGTTTCTTTCCTTACCGATCCATAGTCTTGGCGTTCACCATGAGGGCTCGCTCAAGTCCAACATATCCAGCGTCGAGATGATCCATTTTGATGTGTATGTGTGTGTGTGTGTGTGTTGTTGTGAAAAAGTAGTGTTACTAAACTACAAGTAGTTGTGGGTGAAATTTTGTGTGTTGTGGTTGTTTGTGGGAAGCACGACAAACCAACAAGGTTGATTCCCTTCGTTAATTGCTTGTGTCATAAAAAGACTCTTTGGGAAAGATCGCACCGAGGCAGGTGTCATTTGGAAGTCATTTGCTAGCCAAAGATTCGTGCCCTATTCGGTTCACCAGCCATCTTGGCAAAGAAGGGAGAGGGGAGCATCCCCAATCCCTCAAAAGAAGACGAGGCACAGAACATTCGACCTCGACGTGCGTCTTGACACAAAATTCGGTGGTGGGTTTGTTTTCACGACACAATCAACACCCTACTACCACCGGTTCGAGTACGACGAGTACTGTAGGCGGAGTTGTGGGAAGACAAAGAACCCTCTACTAGTTCTGTAGTCATATTCCTACTTTTAGAATCTCCATCCATACGATTATACAACAACCATCATGTCAGCCGCAGCAGCATCTTCTTCCTGTGACGTTTGTGGATGGACGGCTGCCATTATTGGAATTCTGGCATTTGGCAGCTTTGGTGTCCCGATTCGCAGTCAGACTGCCAAGTCTTTGGACATTGATCCTCTTGTCATGCAAACCTACAAGACAACCATGTGTTTCTTGACGAGTTGGTTGGTCTTGCTGTATAAAGGTGCGGTGTTCCCGTGTTCATTTTGTGTCATTGATTTGGGTGCTTTAGGTGTTGCACTTTGTAGTTCTTTTTCTTGCTGTACTGTTCTGCACTGTTCTGCACTGACGTTTGAATCATTGTATGGTCTCGAATTACAGGGACGGAAGGTTTTATGATTACACCTTGGGGAATTGTACGTTATCGTCTCCTTGCATTGCTGTGTAGACTCTTCTTTTTGTGTCTCACCCTGATGGGTGCATGGAATGGTTGGTTGGTTTGTTGCTTGCTTGCTTGCTTGCTTGCTTGGTTCTCTTTAGGTATCGGGTCTCTTTTGGGTTCCCGGTGGTATAGGTACGTTTGCCCTTGCAACAAAGCTGCTGCTGTTGTGGTGGCATGGTGGTAGTCTTACAAACTGTTCAATGTCCTTCACACTTCGACAACCCATGATCACTGTGATGAGTAGCCACGGTGTATGCCATCAAGACGGCAGGACTTGCCATTGGAATTGGAGTTGGTTCTTCCTTTATTGTTCTGGTCAGCTTCACTTGGGGGATTTTCATTTTTCAAGAGCATGTCCACAGCCGTCTAGATGCATGCTTTGCCTTGGCTTGTATGATGTCGGGTCTTTTTGGTATGGCCTACTATTCTTCGCCTACAGTGGTGGCCGAAGCCGAATTGGGTTTATCTCAAAGTCATGATGAGGCTGTACTGACACATCATCGTGACTCTGACGCGGAAGCAGGAGTAGGAGGCTCCACAACCAATTATCATCGAGTAGAGACACAACCCGATTCCACTTCGGAACCTCCTTCACCACCCAATGCCATGGAATCACAGTCCATGGTACCACAGTCCGATTCCTTGGACAGCAACGAATACATGGATGAACCTGTTTCACAGCATAGTATCCATGACTGTCCTTCCGAAACGCATACCGTCTGTTTTGGAGCGAAATGGTCGCGACGTACCTTGGGTATATTGGCAGCCATGCTCGTTACGGGAGTTTACGGTGGTTCTGCCATGGTACCCATGAAGTGGGCCCCAGCTGGTGCCAAAGGTTCTGCCTATGTCATTTCTTTTGCTTGTGGTGCTTCGGTCGTTACCCTCTTCTTCTGGATTGTGCGCTATCTGTATCAAGTATACCATCTCCAATCATGGGTAGCTGGCTACTATGCTCTCCCATCCTTTCATTTGGGTAAATTCTGGATGTATGGATGCTCCTGTGGAACACTTTGGAGTATCGGCAATTTGTGTTCCATTATTTCCGTTGAATTCCTCGGCGAAGGTGTTGGGTACAGTGTGGTTCAATCCCAACTGTTGGGTACGTACAGGGAATTGCTGTCATTGGTTGGTTGCTTGCTTGCTTGCTTGTTTGATTTCCCTTGTTTCTCATCCCTTGTATTGTTTCCCATGGTTGTTGTAGTAAGCGGCTTTTGGGGAATCTTTTATTTTCACGAAGTCGCCGGTGCCGAACCCATTGCCAAGTGGCTATTGTGTGCGCTCATGACCGTCCTTGGCATTCTCTTGTTGAGCTATGAGCATGGAGCCAAATAAAGAGTATATGCAACATGCTAGCATCATGACAGTACCCAACCCAAACAAAACAAAACCGAACCACATTGTTTGTATCCTGTCCCCCATGAACCAGCGAGCATGATACCCACAAACATCCCAAAAAGAAACAAAACATACACATTGTCCCAAACGATGCTGCATGGGAAATGTCGCCCCCCCTCATCTCATGGACGACGTACGCTAAGACTTAGAAAATGTAACAAGACTTGAATACAGTACTACTATGTATAGAACAGCCCATGCATGATGAACAACAAGAATCCAATCCATTGAATGAACAAGTTCTCATTTCTCTTTGGTGCAATACATACCATTGCACCATGGAATACAACAAAGCATGTGGTAGGGTATGCTACCGGTAGTCTACTAGTCGAGTACCGGCAATATTATGTAGTATGTTAAAAAGCAGCCATGGCCTGTTCCAACTTTTGCTTGGTCTGTTGCAAAAGTTGGGCATCGGCATGTTCTTGGACCAACTCTAGATGCGTGGCATCTCCTTCCTTGGGACTGAATCCTACGGCCAACAACAAATGCTTGCCGCCGAGAAAAGGTTTGACTTTGGTTTTGAAGGCCTTGTTTTCCATATTGATGGTTCGGAATTTGGGGTCGTCGGGGTGATCGACGAGATTGCCAATGTAGGCATGAAGGATTTTGAGGCATTTGGCGCCATCGCCTCCGGCTCGGTAGGAAGAGACGCGTTGAATATATTCATCGATTTTGGTAGCATCGGCCTTTGGCTTTTTGTGTTTGGGAGCGGAAGGATCTGCTGCATTGGAGGCGTCGGCGTCATTGTCGTATTGAATGGCAGATGGATTGTATCCATCGACACCCAGTGTGGAATGCAATTTTCCGTGATTGGCTTGTCGCTCGGCCTTATCCTTTTCCAATTCAGCTCGAATCCTGGCCCGTTCCTTTTTGAAGGCCTCCTTTTCTCGTTTGCGCGCTTGAGCTTCTCGTTTGCGTTGTTCCACTTCCATTTGTTCCTTGGTCTTGGCCATTTCCTTGCCCATGAATCGTCGTTGCTTTTCTCGTTCGACGTCATCGACTTTCTCGGCTTCTTCTCGCTCGGCACGTTTGAGCTTGAGAAGTTCTTTGATTTCAGCAATCTTGGCAGCCTTTTCTTCGGGTGTGAGGGGCTTGACTTCTTGGGTGGACTCTTCGAAATCGGAGTGTCCCGTCTTGTTCGCATGTAGTTCAAGGTTGGCCATGTTGCTGAGAATCTTGCCGCAGTCGTTGCACTTGTAGGATTTGGCAGTGCCTTGAAAGTCTTCAGGAATGGGGTGATCAATGTCATCATCGTCTTGATGTTCCATCAACCACTCGACGGCTCCTTCTACGGTTCCCTTGTTGGGTCCTGTGGCGAACAAGAGTCCCTTTTGTGCGCGAAGGAGTGTGAATCCCATGTCTTGTGTGAGTGTTTGAATGGCTTGTGGATCTAGATCATCGACAGGATTCTTCTTGGTTGGCTCATCCGTGGCAGGAGTGTCGGCATCTTGCATGGTGGCGTCGGGTGTAGAAGTGTTCCCTTCTACAGCAGGTGCCTCAGCTTCCATGGGAATGTCTACGGGTGCAGGAGCAGGGGAAGCAGCCTCCAAACGAGCCAACCGAAGGGCTCTGGCTTGTGCTGCGTCCACAGGAACACCAGTGCCAGTGCCAGTGCCAGCACCAGCACCTGTGCCAGCCGTACTTCCCCCCAAGGCGTGACCTCCCGTGGTGGGAAGCGTGGACTCTTGCAGCATGGCTTGGTGGGCATCGACCATTTGTTGAATGGCAGCCAAGTTGAACCCTTGGACTCGCTGGACTTCCGATCCCTTGACAAAGCAAACATAGGTCGGAAAGGCACGAATGCCGTAGGCATGCAAATGATCGTCCAGATCACTCTCGTACACGTAGCCAAACGGCATGGCAGACGAGCGAGCATACGCTTCCAATTGAGGTTTCGAAGCACGGCAGGGCCCGCACCAGTGAGCACTGAACGTTACTATGCACACTGCGTTAGAAGACAAGAATGACTGCAAGTCTTGGGGAGATGACAAGTCTGTCCAGCCCATGGTTACTTTTCTTTCTTGCTTTCTTGCTGGTAGTCGTTCTTGCGGTGGTGGTGGTGGTCGTTTTTGGTTGTCTTGTCGTTGTCTCGTTGTGTCGTCGTGTCGTCGTGTGCCCGTGGGACTGTCGAACCCCATCGAACCGGAAGTTGGACTCTTTCGACTACTACTGGGTGCAAAGTAGGTTCTATCAAAGTCTAGTGATTGAGTCGTAGCTTGACACAACAACCTCCCTGCCACCAAAGACACTCCCAACCTTGTCGGTAGTACTACCGGTACCTAGATAGTACCCTCTACCCACTACTCCTATATGGAGCTATACCTATCGTATAGAATCAATGTTGCGACCATGATGTTCCACTTTAACTGACACAAGCTAACCTTTCAATCGCTTTCCTGTGCATTATTGAAGATCAACCGTGCACGCTCTTTCTCCTCCTCAGAAGCACACCCGCGAAGTGCATCTTCCAAACATTCCGCTTTGGCAAACGCATGGGAAGCGTAGATTTCTGACATTCCATGTCGTGAATTAACCTTGTCGTAACAGCCAGATATTCCGTACTTGTCATCGCCCGACACGATCTCGCATACCATGCCATCATGCTCTGGAAAATGACCCATGTCTGGAGGTGCAACACTCGTCTCTTCATCACCTCCTCCTAGTACCTCGCATCCAATCAGCAACAACAAAAACAACGCCGATGGTCTTTTGCTTCCTTTCAAAGGCGATGCCATATTGTCAAACATCCAATCAACCATACCTTTCATCTCTTCCAAATGGGTCTTCACACCCCTTGTGCTCATGTGCTTCCGGCATTGCACGCTCACCAAGAGTGGGTGATAGGACACCTCACCACTCTCCGAGCAAATGCGAATAGGGGTCACAATGTCAAACTTTTCACAATTCTCGTACGTGTAACAGCCAATCGCACTATTGTACATCAACCTTAATCCCTCCTGTGTTAGCCAGCCATGCGATCGAAAGTGGTTCCTGCAAATCTGGATACAGTTGATCGTCGCATCGCTCGAAACACTAAACAACGACGCTTTCGTGTTGCCTTGCGCTGTCTTCGATGCACTCCGAGCACCCGAATTTGTACTAGCATTTGGGTTGGCTGCTTTCTTCAACTCATCCAGCCACTCTACAAGCGACACACTGTATTGGAGCATGTAGGGGAAGTTCCGATGTCGGATTGCATCACCGATGAACAGCATCAGTAAGGCCGCCATTATCTCACCAAAGTCACCTTTCTCGGGTAGAAACATTCCGTTCGACAAAATTTCTCCCAGAGACTCAATCCAAAAGCTGGGTTTCCTCCCTTCGATAAACATACTCCTCGGTGAGTCATAGATGCCCCAATCGTTGCACATCAAACCCATGGCAAGCGTGGCACATACAGGATCAGGCAAGAAAGCCAATCTGGCCCTCGTGCCCACGATGGTCCCTCGGATCAACTCATTTCTCTCAACTCTCTCATCATCGAACAGTTCCGTCAGATTGCCGTAACCCTCGCCAACGACTTTGGAAACTAAGGCATAGGAAGCCGCTACACCAAGTTGGACCCTTGTCCCTAGGACCGAATAAATTGAATCTTCGTTCTCACTCCACAATGTCAATTCCCGATCAGAACCGTTGGAAATAAGAAGCATTCGCTTTGTGACCGCAAAAAGCGGTCCATTGCATATGGTGGCGACTCCCCCACGCCACGCCTTCATTCTCATGTTCAACATGTATGGTCGGATCGAGGAATTCCATTCGTCGTTACTTGGACTACCTTTCATCAGCAAAGCAAACAGAGGTCGGCCGTAGTAGGCAGCACGCACGTATTCAATACACTTCATGTCCTCCTCCGTCGTAACGGGGGCGAGTGCGTCGCCTATCTGTTCGTTGTCCTTGATGCATGCCATAGTCGTGAGATGGTAGAACGGACTGTACCTGCGCTCAGGACTCTCAATCTTCCTGTACCCGTATTCTGCATCCCTGAAGTTGAGATACCTTGTTGCAGGTGCTCGTGCGATGTACTCTACCCTTGCCGAGTAGTGCTCGTAGCGTTCGGACAATTTGGAAGCTGTCCCTGCAAACACAGCAACACATCGCGGGTTGTTGTTTTCCACTGTTCTCAACCACCATTGTATGACACTCATTGCTAAACCATCGTCCTTATCGACGAGTCGTTGCGACTCGTCAAACATGATGACAAGTTCTTTTGCTTCCTTTCCGTAGCGACGAAGGCTAGCAAGCTGGTTCCTTATGAAACACTGATGAGATTCTGTACGAGTACCATCGCCAATATATAGTGTTTCGTGGTAGACCTCGGAGAACTTTCGCGGCACTCCGGAGACTGAATCTGTACATAAAATCAATACAGCACGCCGCCTCCTCTCCACTGAAGAGGCATCCATCTTTCCCAGATGTTTCGAAGTATTGTCCTTCCCTCCTTTGTTCAAAGTCGCTGTCAGCTTTGAAATATCCGCCTGAACGTCATCATCGATCTTGTTCATCTTGTCTACATACTCTTTCATCATCCTTGTTTTGCCCATTCCACTAGATTGGATAATCGGAAAGCATGGCGCCATAACCTTGAGACAATTGCGTCTACCTAAATGGTCTTCTTTGAACCAATCAAACACTTCATCAATGCGGGCACTCAGTGCTTCGAGGCTACCTTGGTAGTTCTCTTCCAACCCAAACATAGCATCATGAGCTCGGCTAACTGCGTCCGCCAACAAGTTCCTGATTTCAATGATCATGGCAAACAAGGCTTTAAACATGGCTGGGTCGGAATCTCCTTTTCTGCCAGAAGAGTCACAAACATTTTCGAAAGCAATAGTGCTTCCGTATTTGCTTTGATCGAACATTTCCAGCATAAACTCAACCTGTCTCTTTCTGCGAAACTTCGAAAAGTTATGGCTCCACTCTGGATACTTTCGAATCTCCTGTCTAATGAACTTGAAAGCCTCCTTCTGTTTGCAACTGAAATGTTTCTCCTCTGCACCCAGAATTTCATCGGACTCATCAAAGAGATGTTTGACGAGCTTCCTGTCGTCGTCATCCATAACGTCACAAAGTTTCGAAAATTGCCTGGTAAATTCATCCAAGTTGTCATTTTTTAACATGGCATTCAGAAACCACTCTTGCCCCTTTGGTTCCTTTTGTTGAAACGGTTCGCACCATTTGGGATGCTGGAGGATTCCGTCTTTGAACACCTTCTTGGCTAGTTCTTCTTTGGTTGGTTGTTCTACTTCCATGGAGACAATAGCCGTTTCCTCATTGCCAGGTTTTTGTTCTTGATCTTCATTCGTTTCCGTCTTGAGGCGTTTCTGTGTTGGAGGACCATCCATGATAGCGGTGTTGTAGTAGGGCGATGCGATCTTGAGCGCCTCAAAGGAAATCGTGGCTATGATGACATTACAATGTACCACCTACTCGTAGGACCCACATCGGATACTCGTTCCAAAAGCACCGACATTGCGGAACAAGAAAATCTGAACGGCATTTCAAGTTTTGATGAGTACTCTTCAGCAGAACTCGACAAGGGTGAAATCTTGCACCATGATGACTCCTTCGATCCCAGGTTGGAGTATCAGTCCAACGAGTCGCAAGTTGAAGGGAAACGCCGTCCTAGGCCATGGTCGTCATCGTCATCATCACAAAAAATCCTTCCGCGTTGTAACAGCGTTTCGCACTCCCTGCTTGGTTGTCTGGAACGATTACAATCCGGATCACTCCTCCTCCTTCTACCAGTAACAACATGTCGGTGAGTACTACCCTACTCTTGTTGTACGGCAATGATGTGGTTTTTGTTGTTTGCTACTATGGTTGCCTGTTTGCGAACAATGGACATGTTCGCAAAAGTCTGCTGCCTGGTCGGCATGTTCCATCCGAGTACTGGTACTCGCACCTTTGTATGCGCAGAGCATGTTGTGTGATACAATAGGAATCTCACCCCACTTTCAGAAACCATCTCCCACCATGGCCACTGCCTTGCGCATTGGCTTTCTCACCTACTCCATCGGAGCCGGCTACTACATGGCCACCAAGGGAGGCAAGTGGAAGTCTCCCTTTTCTTGGCATCCTTTCCTCATGACCGTCGGTATGATTGGTTGCATGGGAACTGCCGCCATAACCAAAAAGTTGGGAGGATACTTGAATACCAAGATCCATGGTATGCTCGCCAACCTTGGAGTGATGCTGAGTCTAGGAGGACTCTATGCCATCTATCACAACAAGAATTTGTGGAACAAGCCTCACTTTACGTCGCCTCATGGAAAAATGGGAGTGGCTGTTGTTGTGGGAGGATTGGGAGCTGGCTTGGTCGGAGCCGTCATGCTTCATCCTGATTTTGGCATGGACAAGACCAACAAGACCATTCGCATGGCACACAAGCTTTTTTCTCGTACCGTCATGGGTCTTTCTTGGGTTGTTGCCTGTTCGGGTGTCATTCACATGACTGAGGATCCTGTTGAGCGTTTGTTGTTTGGAGTTCCCCTTCTTTTGGTGGCTCCCTTGACTCTTTTTTAAGGGTTTTTTAGAGATGTGGTGTTGCTTGGTGGTGCTATACTGGTACTGGTACTGGTACTGTATTGGAATGATGGTAGTGGAATGTTAGATTTGACTACTACTACTAGTACGTTGTTGGCCACAACTACAACCATCCTATAGTGTGCATAACATAAAGGTTGTTATCATTTGCGTTCCATAGCGTGCATCCCTAGAGACATTGAGTCGCGGGAGTCCAACCATTCTCCTGTGTCCGTCCTGCCGCCCGTCGCAAAGACTTCCCATCCAACCACCACAACAAATTTGTTCTTTTTCCATCTCGCCACGAGTATTGCTACCGCTCCTAGCTGTAGTTGTTGTCTTGTACCGACTAGGTACTACTCGTACCGATACATTATTCGTTGATTCTATTCTACTTTTGCTCCAAAATAGTGCAAGGCTACTGCAAGTACAACAACAACCACAACAACTACCACAACTACCACAACAACTACTGCCAACAAACAACAAACAACAAACAACAAACCAAAGACTCAGTTGAATCATGCCTGCTTCCACCGATGCTGCTTCCCGTCGTCGTCAAACTCGTCTCCGAAGAGAATACATCTATCGAAAGTCTCTAGAAGGCAAAGAAAAAGCTACCTATGAACAAAAGAGGATTGTCCGAGAAGCTTTGGCGGCTGGTAAGCCTCTTCCCACAGAAGTTCGGGCCTCTTATGACAAGTTGAAGCAAGAGGTCGATGCCGAGGATATTGCCACGGAAAAACCAAAGACGCATGTCGATAATGAGTATGGAGATGCTGGACTGTTGGAGCCAAAGGTATGTTTGCAGTTGTTGGGTTGAGCATACTAGTAGTTGTTATGTGGTGGATGATGGTATGTTGTCGCTCACCCGATCCTTTTCACTCGCATCCTTCGATAGGTTTGTGTCACAACCTCCCGCGATCCTTCTTCTCGACTCAAGCAATTTTGCAAAGAAGTCAAACTTTTGATTCCCAACTCGGTCCGTATCAATCGAGGAAACAATCGTGTCGATGAACTCATGGAGTCTTGCAAACAATCCGAATTTACCGATGTGGTGGTCGTCCAGGAAACCCGTGGAGAGCCCGATGGTTTGGTCGTTTGTCACTTGCCCATGGGCCCCACGGCCTTTTTTAGTTTGAGCAATGCCGTCTTGCGCCATGATTTGGATCCACCTGCTGCGCCCATGTCCGAAGCCTATCCTCATGTCCTCTTGCCCAACTTTTCGACAGAATTGGGACAACGGGTGGGAAATATCCTCAAGTGTCTCTTTCCTGTACCGCGACATGATACCAAACGGGTCGTGACCTTTGCCAACGACAATGATTTTATCTCGTTCCGTCATCACATGTACAGCAAGCCGGCGCATGACTCTGTAGTCTTGCATGAAGTGGGTCCTCGGTTTGAAATGAGACTCTATCAGATTCGGTTAGGAACATTGGATCAGAAAGAAGCCGAGACAGAATATGTCTTGCGACCATACCAGAATACGGCCAAGAAGCGAAGAGTGCTATAACTATATACTGTGGTGTGTGTACCGGTACATGGTTGGTTGGGGATACTACAGTGCTAGGAACAATTGACATGGAGCTTGTGTGTATGCTGTAGACAAGAGCATTGTGTTGTGCTCTCTATCGATGCATGCAGTAGAACTACTAACCTATTAGGGTAGCAGCTACCGGTAGGACAGTGTGCACAATCAATGGTCACTCCGAGTAGCATCAACGGTACTTCTTGGCTGTTTCCTTCACTCTAATTCGATTTGGGTCTATCGAGTCGAGTCGAGTCCATTGTCCAGTGGCAGGTTCCACATTCAACCATGCCCCACAACAATCCAGGCGACGAGACGACCATGGCAGGGACTCGCTTGTTTCTACAGTGTTTAGTACTGGTGCAGCTTCTCTTACTTTCCATATGGTCTTTTAAAGTTGGCTTTTGTGACACTGGAGATTTGTTATGTAGACGGCTGGACAACTGGTGGCAAACACTTTGGACACAAGAGGATGCACAACTGGTGCAACTCCCCAACGTGACCTTGACAACTCCCTCTCTTCCTTTGGTTCAAGTCAACAAGTTTCTACAGAAACACGTTGGCTTGGATTGGAAAAAGAATCCAAATACTATTATTATTTGTACCCAACCAGAATCTCCTGTCGTTCAAGGTCAAGTGCTCTGGTGGTGTCCGACCACCCAGGAAGCGCCTCGGACGCGAGTGGTAGTTCGGAAATCCAGTACGGTTGTCTTTAGTGCAGAGAAGGATCTATCTTCGATTTTGAAACCTGACAAACTTCCGTTACCATTCACGCTTCATGTTCATTTGGTTCTGGAATCAACCGAGAAGGTCGCACAAAAAGCACAACTCCTTTCCCAAGAGTTCCAAGAACCCATTTCCAACTTGACCCATTGGCCTTGCGTCAATTCCTTGCAGGTTCAAATGCATGTCGTACCTCCGCTAACAAGTCGATGGGTAAGCAATGAAAAGGAAACTACGGATGGTGAAGCGGATCCTTCCATCCTCCGATCCTTGACCACCTCACAAGCCAATCGCTTGTTGGCCACCTTGGAGGATCCCAGTGAGGACGACTACGCCTTGTATATTTATATCCCTGCAAATCCTGTAGAAAAACCCTTGACCTATCAATTGGAAGGGAAAAATGCCTTGTTGACTGTGGGATGGGATAGCTTGCCAGTACATCAATGGTTGGCCGAAACCATGGGGCTTCCCATTCCTTGGTTGGACACGGATGGATCCTTCCCACGCTGGTTCGAGGAATGGTACTGGTACACCACGTCCTTCCAGCTAACCAGTAGGCTGCAGCAAGATTTCAGCAAGGTGCAGCATTTACTACAGCATCCACTGGAGGAATGGAAACAAGCCGCTTCGTTGCAAGAGCATTTTGAATATCTTTGTCAGTTGCAATCGCAACTCCATGCGACACTCACAACCGCACGCTTGGAGCCAGAATTCCCATTGGAACATTATGCAGCTATCTTTGCACCACTTTTATTTCCTTTGCTGCTTCCCTTTTTCCTCGGAGTCTTGAAGGAATACCGGCGCTACAAGGAAAAGATTGGATCTACTAGTATAGCACAAAGATAACTTTCTGTGTGCAAAAGAAAAGAGGTCTCTCTATCGTTTCTATGTGTCTATGGTATTGTGAAATGCATGGGTAGGTGCCCTTTTTCCCTGGAACTTGCGCGCATGTGTGTGTGTGTGTCATGTGTTCCCTAGAGAAATGGATGCACGAGTCCATGGCTGGCAGCATCCATCGCCTTGGTGTGCTTGTTCCTGGACTTGGAACTCTCCGGCGATGTGGTTGTCAACATTGTCAGGTACGGCTTTGTGTGAAACAAAATATCAATTTAAGGCATTCACTGGAGAGTCATGTGCTTGGCTTCAGTTGGATCAGGTTCGTCGTCAAGGAGACTCTTCTTGGACACAGACATGGACTTTTTCCACCAGTCGCGATGCATGGCCACCTTGCTATTGTTGTAGAAAGAGGAATCTACAGATTCAGCAGATGAGGACCAAGAAGTAGTTTGTTCTTGGGGCATGGAAGGAGAAAAACAAAAGCATTGGTTTGAAGTAGAAGTAATGGATGTCATGATGTTGGATGAAACAATATTATTTTGCTGTTGTTGTAAGTGATGAATGAGTTTGGCGAGTCCAAGGTTTTTTATGAGGAGGGATACACACGCGATGGCCCGTGATGAAAACCATCACGCAACCTGGCAACTGTGGTTCAACTGTGTGTGAGTTCAACCTACTGTTGTTGTAGTAGTAGTGTCCCACCAACCCGAGCAGTGGCGCAAGGTGGGCCACTGAACTTCTAATTGAATGATGGTCATTAATTGTGTGTCGTGTTTCTATGGTACAAAACATGTCACTGCGACGTGGACCTAAGGCACTTTTTCACGATCACCGTTGGCGGAACCACTGAAGGGGGACCAAGTGGGACCCGCCGTCAACTCCTCTACTCTTGCTTGTAGGTGCATTCTACTAGGCTCGAGAACAGGACGATGATAACACTAGTAGAAATCGATGGTTATCGCTATAGTAGATAATAGGTACTTGTAGTACAAAAAGTATATTTCTCATATGAGTGGAGCTCGCTGCTACGGAAGAACCCTTCTGGCTTAATTCAGGACACAAGTTGCCAAGCGAAAGCATGCTGCTACACCACCACCACTCTCTCCCCGCTCCTCCATGATAGCACCAACGAGAATCCAAACTAAAATGAACATGGAGAATATCGCACCGGCTGAAAAGTACCGGTAGTTGGTCGAAGTATGTTGTTGTTGCAAACGTGTACTCGTACCCTACTAGCAGTCTCCTTCTTGGTGAGTCAGGACCAGTACTATGACCTACGACGCAGTTCGGACACTTCTTTGATATATTGGAAGTCTTATTCAG
>WXVQ01000061.1:0-50964 GCA_013372465.1 Nitzschia sp. Nitz4 | reverse complement strand
TCTTATTCTTCCTCTTCCTCTTCTTCCTGCAATGTAGCAATCTCCCCCTGTTCGTTCAAAGCCTCAATGGCAGCAAAGTCGCCCACAAAGGTGATCTCCCCTTCGTCGATTTTGAATACTTGTGGATAATTTCCTCGAATCCCACTGATTTCAAACAAGTCATTTCGGAAGTCCTTATTGTCTGGGTCGGCAGCATCCAAAATCTCTGGGTGGACCCCTTGGCCTCGGAGAATGGTTTGACACATATCCGTGTCAGCCGTTTGTTTCCGGTTGCCTCCAACACCCGAGAACAAAACCAATATACATGTTTCTGGTAGATCGGACTGATTCGTCATGGTAGATTGCTCTATTGGGGTTTATAGGGCAGTTTGGCTGGGAAATGTTGATGTCAGTGTTCCTGTTTTTGGGTCAAAGGTTGAAGTTCTAAAAATTTGGGATGTTGGCGTTGGATGATGTTGTGTTTTGTGATGGTGATGGGATTGAGTCGCCATAGTCGATACGAACAAACAACATGATGTTCGACTGGTTTGAATAAAACGAAAGGAAGATGCTACCCCTCATCCCCTGGAAAATACAGAGTTACAACTAAATATTATTTCCCCTAAGTTGTAATAGACGGAATTTGAGAGCCAGGTATTGGCAGCAATCGATCCTTTGGATCCAACACGTTGTCACTGGATCTGGATTTGAATCGGCTCAATAGCCCTCTTCTCTTCTTATCGTCGGTAGTACTGGAATCTTTGGAACTTTTCTTGTGTCCGAACATGGATGTCACGATTCCAGTGATACCGGCTGCTTTCTTGGAATTGGTCTTTTTACTGGATGTCGATGTGGATGCTGTGGCAGTGGTGGAGCTAGCTGGTTTGGAAGGTGATTCGGGAGCTTTGGCAAGGGGCTTGATCACCGAGTCCTCAGTCTTCTCCTTGGATTGTTTAGATTGAGAAGTAACGGAACTTTTCTTCGTCGATTTCTTCTTCTTTGGAGATTCGGGTGGAGGCGCCACCAAGTATGGTTCACTAAATGCCTTTTTAGATGCCATACGCTTCTTCTTTGGGGAAGTTGGGCTCGTCATGGTAAGAGAATCCGACTTGGTGGCCTTTTTACTGGCTGACTTTTTGCGTTTCGATGTTGTGGGGCTTTTCATTGCAGCATCCCCATCACCCACGTCCTCAACAGGTTTGGTCTCGCTTGTACTTTTAATGACTTCCATTTCCTCGGATGACGTGGAACTCTTAAGAGTTTTCTTCTTTTTCTTCGTTTTGGTTGGACTTGCCTTGTCCTCAGCAACAAACTCTTCTCGTCGCAGAGACGATGAACTGCCTGTGATATCCATATCTTCCGAAAACTGCGACGAGGCTGCTGTCGACTCTACCGTGCGCTCACTGGGTGTCATGGAATTGGACTTTTTCTTTTTGGAAGTTTTCTTCGACTTGGACTTTTTGAGTGGATCATCGCTGCTGGTTGCCTTTTTGTCCTTTTTGCTTGTTTTCTTCTTTGGTTTCCCAGGGGTTGGTTCTTCTTGGACAGCCTCCAAGTCGTTGAGAGAACGTCGAAGAAATTGGAACTTATCTCCATGATCTGAACTGTTTCCGTGGTCACTTGTACTCAACGACCCGACAGACAAAGATCTCCAATCCTTCTTGCCGCGAACCGACGTCATATCCGACTTTGATTTGGTTGGACGAGTCTTGGAGTCTCTCGATTTGCTCGAAGCTCTCTTTTTCTTTTTACTCGATCTTTTCTTTTTGTCGGTATCACCTGACGGAGCCAGATCACCACTGCTATTCCCTCCCACTTCGCCCCAATCGTATTCACTTTCATGCCACTCGGATTCATTGTTCTCCTGTTTGGAAGACTCTGCGATACTCCCCAACTCTTCTCCAATGGTAATGCTGTTGTCATCATCATCTACATCTTGTGAGTCTCGCAACTTCAACTCATCTTGGAGAGCATCTTCCAATCGTTGATCCTGAAGCTTATAGAATTTTCGTTTGGAGATGCGTTTCCTCTTTTGCACATGAGACAAAATGGTCAGAAACACCTCTTGACCAGCGTGCCCATCCCCCGAAGCACGTTTGTAGAGAGCCAAAGCAGATTCCAAACATTCTTCTTTCAAGAGTTTTTCCCTGTTCTCTTTTTGATGTGCCAGGTCCATAATATAGGATGCATTCCCATTCGAAAGGTCACTCAGGTCGTCTGGGAGGTCATCCTCTCCATTGGTGGTAATGAATTCCGAGATTCCCATCTTTTGGAGGCGTTCCAAGAGCTGCTCATCACCGACAACGTCATCTTGAGACTTTTCCATTTGTTGGCCTCCTCTGAGTTCGCGTCGACTATCGTCATCATCGACAACATCATTCTCATCTACTGTGACTGCCGTCGGGGCATCCAAGTCGAGATTTGGAAGGCTGGCATCCGGATTAAAACCAGTAGGAAGCCAACTGACAGACTGTCTTGTGCCGTCTGGAGAAAGGAGCCATGGCGGGAGTCCTTGAGATTGCTCCAATTGAGACACACTTCTGGTTCGACTAAAACTGTTGGAAAGCATCCCAAAATTGCTCCAATTCTCACTAGACTCAAAGTTGGGTCTTTCCTGAGGACGAATCATGTCCATGTATTCCATCTTGGCATCACTGTCATCACCGGATGGTTTCCTCTCCACAGGAGGGTTTACCATTTCATTCAAAGAGAGGGAGCTCATATTCTCACAGGCAAACCAAGGAAAGTTCCAGAAGTTTTGTTGTCGTTCGCCTTGAAACTTGAATGTGCTTGACTTCCTTGGCTCCTTCCTGTTCTTGAACTTTGATGGACCAACTAAAAATTATACCTCAATGTTTGGTTACAAATAACCCACTGTTGAGAATAGTAAGACAGTTTGACTCTTCCACTGCCACACCTTTGTCGGTCCTCCAAACTTGCTTTCGGTATTTTTCTGTTCCAGTGATGATGCGAAGAGACTCATCGTTTGGCCGCCAAAGTAATTTCCGGTGTGGCTGGCGGCAAGGCACTTTTGTACCATCACCATACATAAGAGACCCTGACTCCTACGACCAACGGTTCCTATTTCTTTCCGATTTTAAATAGTGGAGTGTGATTCGTGTACTGGTCTTGGTGTTGTCGTGTTATTTAGTGAAATCCCATTGTGAGCGACATTGAGAATGATATCGAGCACGACTCGCGCGCAAGCCATCAATGATGGCCACATCATCAACACTGCATCGACAACATGGAAACGAGGCATCCAACACGAACCCAACCTGGAAGCTAAGGACTCAAACTTTCTACTACAGCAGGTTAAAGATTCGACGAAAATCATGAGGAAGGGAATGTTCCGTCCTAGCTCAGATTCATTCTCAAGCATCTTCTCACTACTCGTCAAGAAGTAAATCGCCAAAAATAGTGCCGAGAGAAGGTGCCAGGTAGCAGCTGAGCATGGTGGGTGATGACCAACATCCCAGCAACAAGAAACTCGACTGGAGTAGGCTGTTGCATGGTTCATGATGGAGTCGCTTGTGTCTGTGCTTAACTTCACATCGGGATGTACCTTCGCATAGGCTATCAGTAGTGTGTTTGGTGGTGGGCTGGGATTATTCGTACGAGTCGAACCTGTTGGTTGACGTCAGCATGTGGTTGAGTTCTGGGAACGAGAACTTGTGTGTCCACGCGACGAGCAGCTATCATTCGAAAAGGTGGAGTAGTTTCCATTGTTGTTTGTAGTTGTAGTTGTCGTCGTCGTTCTAAAGCAGAACAAGAAGGACAGCTGTTATGAAGAAACACTTTTCACGTCTTGTGCTACTTCTGTCTCTCCTTTCCTGCATAGAATGCTTTGTTGGACCCACCAGACTGGCCCTGCATCTTTCANCAAGAAGCAATAGCAATACCAATAGGCGGATTCCAACTACCTCAATAACCATCCACAAGGATCCAAGAATTTCTGTTCTTTGTTCAATACCTGCTTCTGCGGATAGTCCTACAACAGCAAATATTTCGGTGGCTGAAGTTTTGGTCGGTGAGCCTTCCCCACCCAAACGTTCCTACTTGATTCCTGGATCCAAACAAGTGGAGAACTTTGTCCTAGGATGGAATACGATACATACGCGACATTTATCTCTATTTTGGGAGTACAACTTCCAAAAGACGGCATTATGGATTGCTCCCGTCTGTGCTCTTTTGATTGGAACGCAGTCTGTATCCCCCCAACTTGGTGCCATTGTGTTTGATGTTCTCAAGACGTTGGTCAATCTCATGCTTTGGTGGACCGGAGCCGTAGGGACTCTTTTGCATTTGCCCTTTCGGGCACTGGGGCCTGCCATGTTTTATTTGTCCAAGCTATTGGTTCCCATGTTGGACCATGCTCCACCCGAGGCAGCCATTCCGTTGGCGAAATTCTCACTCAACTACATGCAACGAGTTTGGTGGGGTCAGACATTGCTTGTCAATCTATTGGCGGTCTTTTTTCTACGACCCGCCATGGAAGAGATTCAATATCGATTTATTCTGCAAAAGTTGACCATGATATTTCCAAGAGGGTCATCCTCTATGCAGCCTGTAGCCGCGGCAGATGATACTTCTCTTGCAGAAACTGACAGTGAACCAACAGGAGCACCAACTAGAGCCAGAATACCACCGACCGCCAAGTCTCGTCGCATGCTGCTCAGTACCATTGCCTTTTCTGCCACTCGATTAGGTTGGTTCTGTGCCCATGCCGACAGAATCAATGTTCCAACCCTCTTTCTTCAATTTGCAACATCACCCTACTGTTGGGCGGTAGGCTTCATGGAAAGTCTGGCTTCTCACATGACCTCTTTGGTTCAATCCGAGCTTTCTCCTTTCCTTCAACGAGGGTTGTTGTTGCTGGCTCTACAACAGGCCTTATCCACCTTTTATGTTACTTGGTATGTTTATGTTCCCTTGTATCAAGAACGAGGTCTCGCGGCTAGTATTGGGGCCAATGTGGCCTGGACACTAGGGACAGTGACTTGGCCATTTCGGCTGCTGGGGAAGATGGGGAGACAAGTGGCTAGGCTGATGCGACGAAAAGAAGAACCGGTGGAAAGTGTTGTAATTTAGTATAAATAAATAGAGTTTAATGGCCTGGGGGTGTTTTCTGCTACTGTTGCTGTAGTGTACCGTATGCTAAGCTAGAAGTGCACCGTTCGAGCACTCTGACCAATCCTTGCCATCCCAAAGAGATGGGGGACCGGAATGAAACACCCTTGCTCCAATGCGTCTATCTGCGTCCAGCGGCAGGTCCGCCCATGCCCATGGATTGAGCCATTTTCATCAAGCTTTCCATATCCATACCGGCGGGCATGCCACCACCCATTCCAGGCATGCCTCCCATGCCGCCCATGTTGGGCATTCCTCCCATTCCAGGCATACCACCCATACCGCCCATGTTGGGCATTCCACCCATGTTGGGCATACCGCCCATTCCAGGAAAGCCACCCATACCAGGCATGCCACCTCCAGCACCACCTCCCATGAGAGCTTCCATACCTGCTCCGGGCGCACCAGCACCTCCACCCTTGGCCCATTGCTGCATCATGTTCTGGACGGCTTCACGACCACCCATTTGTTGAATCATCTTGGGGTCCATTTGATTCAAACGTTGCTGAATGAGCTGAGGATTCTTCTTGAGTTGCGCCGCAAACTGTTGTTGTTTGGCTTGGGCGCCTTTACCGACCATGCCGGATTTGCCCATTTTGGACACCATACCTTCAAACTGTTTGTAAGTTTGCAACAACATTTGCACTTCCTTGGGATGCGTTCCACTGCCGGCCGCAATGCGGCGAACCCGGGATTGGATTTCGGGTGCCATGCGATTGGAAAAGTCGACTTTTCCATCCAACTCGGCAGCTGTCATACTATCCATCATGTACAAGTACTTTTTGAGACGATTGTTGGCTTCTTGATCCCCATTCTTGGGAATCAAATAGTCCGGCATGCCAGGGATCATTCCCATCATTTTGTTGAGCGGGCCCATGTTCATGACGCGTTGGAACTGTCCGTACATGTCGCGGAGGGTAAACTCTCCCTTACTCATTTTCTCCATGAACTCTTCTTGGGACTTTGGGTCGGAAGCGGATTTCATGGCCTCCATCAAACCACGGACGTCTCCGAATCCTAGCAATTTGGACACAAAGGATTCAGCGTTGAAGGGATCCAAATCGTCAAAGTGTTCTCCGGACCCCAAGAAGATAATGGGCGACTCGGTGGCGGCGACGGCCGAGAGAGCACCTCCGCCCTTGGCGTGACCGTCGAGTTTGGTGATAATGACACTACCGACATCGACAGCATCTGAGAAAGCCTTGGCTTGATCAAAGACCGCCTGACCTTGGGTGGCATCCATGACGAGGATGGTGTTGTCGGGACGCACGGTGGCAGCAATCTCTTGCATCTCTTCGACGAGACCGGCTTCTTGACGATGACGACCAGACGTATCGACGATAATAATCTCATAGCCTTCCTTGACAAACTGATCTACACCCTCTTCGGCAATAGCAACAGGATCCGCTTGTGTGTAGCTTCCGTAAAAGGGAACGCGGAGTTTGGTTGCATTTTGCTTGAGTTGGTCAAAGGCTCCGGCACGGAAGGTATCGGCACAAACCATGGCAGTCTTCCAACCCCTACGTTGGTAGTAGTTGGCAAACTTGGCAATGGAAGTGGTCTTTCCAGCTCCTTGCAATCCAACAAACAAAATGACGTTGGGCTTGCCACGTTTGGGTTGAAAGGGCTTGCGAGCGGGTTGGAGGAGATTCACCAACTCTTCTACAACAGCCTTTTGTACCAACTTGCTGACTTGCGAGGGGCGATCTCTAGATCCTTCGTCATCTCCCTCTTCTTGAATGAGGTTCTCTACCTTGTTCTTGACATTTTCTCGCATGGACATGACCAACTTGACGTTGACATCGGATTCAATCAAGGCTCGTGTGATCTCCGTCAACAGTTGATTCAACTGTTGCTTCGAAACATTGCCAGAAGCGGAAGCATGGAGCTTGCGCAACGAATCACGAAGCTTGCCTCCCAACTCGGCCAATACCATGATCTCTTTCTTGTGGTTACTACTAGTACTAGTACTAGTACTACCGGTAGTACTAGGTAGTTTTCGTGTGGATGGACAAAAAACAACAGCAAGTACAAGAAATGCGGTGGTTGTGTCCTCCTCCTCCGCAAACCTCCTACTACCTACCTAGTAATACATTGGGCAGTTGACTCACATGACTCTTTACATACATGCTAACGTTAATTTACGTTATATTATAGTCTGGTTTCCTACTACTCGTACGAACACCACCAACGACCGTGAAGTCGTGCTTTCCAACTCATTGACAACGGTGAATTGCTTTGGACGGATTGAATGCACCAAGCTGTTACTACTAGTACTAGTACTAGTATTAGTAAAAGCTTTAAGAGCTAACCCAAATCTACAGCAAGAAATAGCCAACATCATGATGTCTCCGGACATAATCAACGTTGGCAACAACAGTGACAGTCTACAAATGCAAAGGGAAGAGGCCTTGCACAAGAACTTTTCCACAGGATCCCTGGATGATGTTGACACAGCACTGGAGCCGCCTTCTGTGACAAGAGACACATCTTCCTTATCCACCAGTGGTTGGTTCTTTCGTTGTCTCACTTGTGGAAATACTATCCTTGTTGTTGGATTAGGTCTCCTAGTACTGTTCCAAACGGCACAAGTGCAGCAACTCCAAGCCGATGTAGAACTGGATCAAGCCACCATTGCCGCGTTACAAGAAGAAGTCAGAGAAAAACAAGAGAACCAAATTGAAGAATTGAATCAAGAAGTGCAGGAAGAACACAATCTTACCTTCTTGACACTTGCCTCCATCTTTACGCTCCTTACCTGTCTCATATCCATGTTCCACATGTCTTCGCATCTCAACAAGATGATCCAACCCATTATTCAACGAAAGGTCATTGCCATTCTTTGGATGAGTCCCATTTATTCCGTAACCTCCTTTCTCAGTCTCGTATACCCCCCACTCGAAGGATACATGGCCATTATCAAGGATTTCTACGAGTCCTATTGTATCTATATCTTTCTCAGCTTCCTCATTTCCGTCTTGGGTCGTGGAAGCCGGGACCATGCCGTCGAAGTCTTGGCCATGCATGCGCACCATCTCGAACACCCCACACGTTGTTTGTCCCGATGGTACGATCCACCCCCGGATTCTTCCGATTTGGCCAAGGCCAATGCCGTCCTCACGGAATGTCAGATGTTTGCCATGCAGTTTGTCTTTATTCGGCCTCTCACCACCGTGCTCTGGGTGGTCCATCGGACCATGACGGAAGCGGCGGCCTTGGCCACCAACAATACCACTGTTCCTACGAGTACTACCACTACGATAGATGGGGACAGTTTCAGTGACATTCCCACCTCCGCCCCCATGGTTGGTGGAGGTGACCCAACAGCCACTACAGCGGCACCTGCCATTGCCAATCATACAGGGACCCGCATGCTACGATGGCTGGAGGCTGGCGTGGAGGCAGTCCTCAACAATGCAACGCAATCTGAAACGCTCTCTCCGGGATTGGTTCCTAGCGCCGCGCCGTTTCCTACTCCTCTTCCGTCTCCAATGGACGATGAATTCACCTTTTCTCCTTGGGGTCAGGATGGGACTGCTGCATCGTTGGCTCCCACTATCATGGTGGATCAAGCGGGTGATTTGAAAGTTGCTACCCTGGCGTATTTCAAGAGCTTTGGATTCGTCTTGGCCATGATTGTCAATGTCTCGGTCTTTTTTGCCTTTACTGGCTTGCTCAAGTTTTACCATTCTGTGCACAAGGATCTAGCTTGGATCCGACCGTGGCCCAAGTTTCTAACCATCAAGGGAGTCGTCTTCTTGACCTTTTGGCAAGGTCTTGCCATTTTGATTTTTGTCAACCTCCGCAGTACGCAAACCAGCTCCCTTGGAAACAATGACGAAGATCCTTCCGCCAAGGCACGTCAATATCAGAATATGCTCATTTGTTGCGAAATGCTCTTCTTCTCCTTGACACATTGGTGTGTCTTCCCTGCCGAAGAATGGGAGAAAGATTACGAGCCTCCAGAACAAGTCAATACTCCAGGGATCGGTATTCAAGAATTTGTTTCGGATGTTGGACAAATCTACCGCAATGGACGAAAACGAAGGAAATCTCGGAGAAAGCGCAACCCTCTTCGAAACATTGCCAACCGGGGCTCACCTCGTCAGGATACAGGTGGTTTCTATCATCGTCCTCCTTCTGAAATGTACATGGTAGATTTGCCAACAGATCTAGAATTGGATCAAGAAGGTTCCAACAACACGGATCATTTCGAGGATGAAGACTTGCCGCCGCATCGGCCGCGATTTCCATCCGAAGATTCATCCTTCAAAACAGACGATGAAGGAGATGATGACGATGATCCAGAACTCCTCTAGATCTGTCATTTCGTTTCGATTGACATGGTTCCAAACTCAAAATTGATTCACCAGTATGGTTTGTGGATGGCCCACGAACTTTTGGTAGAAAATACATGGTATAGATCCTGCTTGAGGGTTCATGATATAAGTCTATAGATCGTTTATGGACAATGTAGTATACTTTATTGAAGTACGGTGGCAAGGCGGCTTCTCCAGCTAGCATCAAAGCCTACCGTATCCAAGTACTTTTCAACAGATCCATACTTGGTCCGAATGTAGTGTAAAGTGGTAGTGATGGTCTCTGGATTGGCGTGAGCATAGGTGGAAGCATCCACGTTCCCCTTGAACAGCTCTGAAATACGGACGAGGGCAAGATCGTAAATGCAGCTGGACTTGGAAAAGTCTTCGGTAATCTGTTCGTCTGTGACTCCCAAAATAGATTGGCATAGCATGGCCATGACACCTGTTCTATCTTTGCCAATGTTGCAATGAAGGAGAATGTTTCCATCTGGAACGTGCTCCAGATGAACCGTCATGACTTTCAAGACAGTGTCGACAAAGCCATCCGCTTCGAGAATATATTCGGCAAAACCCGCCAAACCTCTCTCTTCCAAGACTTGGAAAATGAGCTTTTGTCGTTCCTCATCATTCGCTTTGGCAAGTGTGTCCGGCGAGATCCAGTTTTGGCTTGCATACTCAAAGAGCGTATCCTTGCCAATGGCAAGCTCTGGAGGAATGGCATAAACTTTCTTGGAATCATTGATGGTCAGCTCATCCACAGCAGAAACATTCTCAAAGTCCCATTTCGCCTGCTCTTTGTGAAGAATTCTTTGTTCTGCATAGTGTCTTTCTTCAGGCGATCGCAAATCTACCATGAGTGTCACATGATTCAGAATGAATTGTTCTGACTCGGAAGTATAAGGCACGTCCTTGGCGACTTTCAACTCATCTGGTGCTGCAGAGCGATACACATTCTTCAATCCAAAAGCTCTGCGAAAGTTTGGAACGACGCTCTCTCGAGGAGGAGACATGGGATCATTGATTGTCATGGGTGTAAATGTTGTAGTCAATGCCATGCTGTTCCTTTCTTGCTTGTACGTGTGTTTGTTTTGCGATTTTGTGGTCTTGAGGTAGTAGTTGTCGTTGGAAGCTCGAAACCGTATCTCCCGCGCTATTGCACATGCAAGAATTCCTAAAGAAGCAGAGCTTTGAGGCTCATAGCGTCTCCCATAAATAGCCGAGCTTCCAATGGCTCGGAGAAAAAGGGGCATAAAGAATGAACCTTATTAGGACGCTACCACTGTTTACGGGTAGCGCTCGCAGCTGCGAAATGGCCTACAGATCTCGAATCTCGATGTTGTTGTAGCGCGTGGCAATTTTACACTCGTACGTTACTGGACCTTCTGCTTTGGGACTGCAACAACGTTGGTGTTGTTGGACGTGGTGATGAGAGGAAGGAGCAGCATTATTACTCGTATCATACTCTTAAATAGTACTACTAGTAGTAGCTACCTAGTACCCTAACGTATCACGACCTGGTACTACTACTTGCTTGCAACAAGGTGGGGGTGAGAACGCCCACAAAATGTAAATGTGTTTTTATTACTTGCTGAACCTTGCACAAGGACTGCTACTACACGTTATTTAGTGGTACTACCGGTAGTACCGGTACACAAGTTGGTACTTTCAAGATGCCTGTGAACGGAAGACGGCACAATAGGAGGAGGGGTGTTTCTATCTTTACAAAGATTTTAGAAGAGAGTCAAAAGGCGACCGCCAACAAACGTTCTTCCTTCGACAACAATTGGTTGGTATCGTACTGGCCTGTAGCACAAGAGGAGCAGGGAGAACCACGAAAAAGAATGGATCTCACGCACACAAGGTGGATGGCGCATTGTTATGGTTGAACCGTGCGTATCACACCAAGTTCGCTGTCCTTCCTGCCTACTGTCGTTAATAGTAGTAGTAGCCTATTCTATTCTACCGGTGCGCGATCTGTAGTTGTTACAGCAGTCTTTTTACTTTTCCGTCTGTTTCACAACCAGGTATCTCACACACTCCCAACAAACTTCACACCGGTATTGAACCAACAACAAGGAACTTCTCTACCACGGGTGGTGGTGGGCGGGAGGTGACAAAAAACAATCCACTGATTCGTTGTATTCGACCGAGTCAATCACGTAGCGAGAAAGGTGAGTACCGGATGGCGACGCTCCTTGTCGCTGCACGTTTCGTAGGCAAGTGCCATTGGATCCGAGAGTCTCATTGAAATCCTTTTCGGTCTACAATTCCGAACAATCATCCTGTCGGAATCGAATATCTTTCTGACACTTTCTGAACTCTCTACACACAATTTGCAACTCTGTCATTGCTTGAAAGCGAAACGCAACGAATCAAACGACATCATGGGATCTAACGACGGCCACAAGGAAGGATCGGAACCAACCGAGTACAACATCTTCCGAGACTCTCTTCTGAGATATTTGGGATATGCCAATGAAATTGGCGAGTCCTTCCGATACCAATTTCCGAATTTGGTCGGCCCATCTTATGTTGTCGCTTTTGGATACTGTTTTGCAGATGCCGCCTCTTCTGGCTATGCCACCTACCAGAAGAAAACAGAAGCTAACTCCCCCACAGCGGCTGCTGACTCTGTCGTCACTACGATGGATTGTTTGATCTGGCAATCGCTCGCATCGGTCACCATTCCTGGGGCGACCATTAACATGATTGTCAAGGCGTCGCGATTTGCTGTCAGCAAGTCACCCATGGCGCTTCCTCTCATGGTTTCCAAGTGGACCCCAACAGTCGTCGGTTTGGGATCCATCCCTATGATCATTCATCCCATTGATCATTTTGTCGATGTCTTGATGGACAACACCTTCCGCAAGATTGACTTTGTTGCCTATTTGCCCAAGGCCAGTGAAAAGTAATTACAGCAACGTTGTTTGAGCCTGTTTTGTGGCTCGTTCTTTCCAAGGGAACGGTGGTGGTTTTCGGACGGTAAGCAACGATTGTCTTTTTGCTTGCTCGGAAGAAAACACCACGATCCAATGTTGGAAAAAGAAGCGAATAACGAATAGTTTTAAATGTTTCGTAAAGATGTTACTGTAACTGTGTTGTTGGTATTCTTAGATTTACAGCGGATGACTTGTGCTTCATGTCCGTATTGCTGGCACAAACGGTGTACTTCAGTGGCTTTTAGTCAGGGCGACAAACTGACTAGTACCTTGCCCTGTTTTCACCTACTACATTAGAAGCTGGGTCCAATGGGTGAAAACATGCCTCAGATCCTCACATAGATGTATCAGGGAACGACACAACCCTATATTTAGTGGAGTATAACAAAGGTAGCAGCATGATAATACGTCCTAAACAATTTAAGCAGGCACTATTCGGAAGTTACAAGCACCCTAGATGCCATCATCGTCATCGTCCATATTATCATCTTGTCCTTTGACTGTATCTTGATTGTAGTACATCTCCAGTACTTGATCGCTATTCGTTGCTTGCTCTGGCTTTTTGTCATCCCGCACCCGTTCAAACCTTGGGAACCGTAGACCAATGCCGCGATCAGCTTCTCCAGTTTTGTCTATAGCACCACGATGGGTGGAGGATTTCGACAAGTCTGCAGCTTTGATTTCCCAAACTTGGACGGCGTCAAACCAGACATCGCACTCCAGCGAATCCGAAACGTTGTATTGTGAGCTTTTCACCTCAATTTTGTGTTCATTCAAAGAGGCCGACAAGGTTTGCAAATCTTCATCTGAGAAACCGGTACCAAGTTTGCAGACCGACTGGAATTCTTCCGAGTCAACGTCATAACAGGCCAGCAAATAGGCACCGTATACTCCTGTTCGCTTTCCCCTACCATAGTATGCTCCCAAGGGAACCAAATCGAAGGAGTCTCCCACTCCGTCCAAGTAATCTTTCTTTAGTTTGAGCCAATTGAGCGACCGTCTGGATGGTTCGTATACGTCATCCATTGTCTTGACCATTAGTCCCTCGCATTGTCCTTTAACAGACGCATCTAGGAATTGCTCCAATGCCGTGGTATCACCATCTTCGACAAAATCTAGTGCCTTGGCGTATTGAAACTTTCCTGGGACAGGAGCAAAATGCTGCTTCATCAAAGTACGTCGTTCTTCCAGGCGATGCGACAACAAATTCTTGCCATTCAAGTACATAAGATCAAACGCTTGCACAATGACTTGGACCTTGGCTGTTTCCGCCGATTCCTCCGACTTTTTGCGGGTGGATAGTACTTGGAAAGGTACAAGCTTATCTGTTTGCGGATTGTATGCGACAACCTCGGCATCCAAAACAAAAGAGGTGGCACTTGTACCCTCTGGACTGGCAGCCGCAGCTTCCTGAACAAATAGTGGAACTTCAGGGTATTTGGCAGAAGTCTCTAGCAAATTTCTAGAGAACACCTTGAGCTCTCCCGTGGGGGTTTTGTGAATCTGTGCTCGCTCTCCGTCATACTTGAATTCGCAAGTGAATTTGAGACCATTCAATCGACTGAGAACCTCCTGGATGGACTTTGTAGGCTTGGCCAACATGGGAACGACTGGAATACCAGGTTGGAAGGAACATGCGCTGTGTAGGTTAGCCAAAGGTACACGCAATGCCGCATCCAAAAGTGCGTCGTAGGACGGCACCTCAGAATACACCTGCTTGACAATATTGGCAGCCGCCTCGAGTCTCTTTTCAATGGGAGCCTTGGTATCTAGGAACACGTTTTGCGCATCTTCTTTGATTTCCTCGTCCTCATCTTCTTCCTCGACAGGAGGCGTCACAGTCATTGGAACCGTGAAACTAAACGCATGCGCCAACGCAATCAACACAGTGGATTGAGCCAATCCAATTCTCAACTTTCCTTGCAGTCCTCGGATAATATATTTGGTTTCATTGGTTTGCTGCACCGCCACAAGCATCTTCTTGATCAAATTGACCTTGAGCTTTTGCGATTGAGAACCAGTGATGTTGGCAATTTCCCGAAAGATTTTGAGAACTTGCTGTACGGTCAACGGTTTGGGCTTAATCCCAAAAGACAGTGTCCGCTGTTTGCCCTTGAAGGATTGAGCCACGGTTCCCAAATCACCTTCTTCTTCATACTTTTCCTTGACAAAGCCTAGCAAAAGGGTGATGGAAACAAACAACCGAGAAATGAGGGGTCAACGAAAGCCCAAGCAACAATCCGAGAACAGAGAAACCAACTTCGATACGTACTGGCTTTGGTACCATATGCTTCAGCAATGGCCTTCATCAAAATGGAATCTCCAATTCCTAGTTCAACACATTCATAGGCAGGTGCAATACTATTGGACGCCAAATACACTGCCGAATACAAATCCTGAGGAGCATCTCGCAAGAGTTGCCGCAAAAAGGTGGTGAGGAGGGCTTGTATTTCCAAACGTCCCGAAACGGCTTCGATCTGGTCGAGGACATTGACAAGATCTTGATACAAAACTGGAGATTCTAGAGCGGGAAGCTTGTCGGTGGTTGGTACCTTGGCTTCTTTGGCGAGCTGTGCGGCCTGCGACAAGAGTTTCTTCATGGAAGGAGTCAGAGGAGCATCCAATGGCGCTGGTTTGAGAACAGGCTTGTCCTCTTTGGGAACCACCGCTTTAGCACTTGGGGTGGGTTTGATAGGTGGTGTCTTGTCAACAGTCTTTGCAGTGGGAGGCTCTGCCTTGGGTTCAGTATCAGTATCCGTAGCCGGAGTGGAAACGGACCCTTCCACTGTTTTCTCTTGTGTCACTTCTTCCTCATCGTCGTCATCATCATCGACAATGGCTTGTCGTCCCTTTCGACTTCTCGATTTGGGGATGTCTTCCTCCATGTCGTCTTGATGGACGGGAGCTGGTTCACTTCTTTCTGGAAGGTTGCCATTGTTTTCCTTGTTTTTGGAAGCAAAAAAGGAGGTCAAGGTCTTTTGCTTTTTGGCAGGTCCCCCCGTTCCAAAAAAGGAATCCAAACTTGTCTGTTGTGCACTTTTCTTTGGCATGGTGGAATTGTTTTGACAGAGACACTTGCAGTGGTGACCGTGGGTTGGAATACTACCGGTAGAACCTCCACCAGAACCAAACAACAATGCTGCTGTTGTGTTGACTGTACCACCGTACCTCGTACTCGTATCTGAGTTCACCTCAAAACTTTCCCGCCAAGATTTTTTGGCGCGACGAATCATATGTTGTAGTCCAACCACATTGGAATAACAGAATACTAATAGCAATAGAATATATAGTAAATTATTTACAATACTCTAAAGTCTATCAGGAGCATATTTGTGGTCCAGACAAACTACCAAAGGCATGTGTTGTAACCACAGAGTTATTGCAGCGTTCTTATACTTCATTCCAGGGAATGTGTTATAGACATGTTGTTGTATGCTGCACCCCTCTGTTGACTGACTACCACCACATAGCCATGGATCTTGGTGATCCATCATCCATGATTCAAGAATACTGGGAGTATCTTTCTGACGGAAGCCTTTTGCGTAGTACAATAGTACGTACGTAGGAGTGATGGCTGGTCGGCGGTGGTTGTACTTGCAAATGTGTGTCATGAGAATGCACAAGGTGCGGTCCTCCATTGGAGTGACATGACTCGAACCAAAATTCCCTCAACTTCCCTTTTATGACGTAATAATGGGTATTAAAGAGGTTCCGGTAGGAATCTGAGTGCTTCTGGCAAATGGAACGTAGACTCCGACAACTAGTGTAGATTTGGATTCGCCGACATCAGAATTCTCGACAACGACGAGTTTTTTTTTCAGCTAGTGGCCAGTGGTTATAGTTTTTGTACGGTCACAAACTCGTTGTCACAACCTTTTCTACAACAAGCATGTCGGAGGCCAAGCCAAAGCTCGTTCTTGCCTACTCCGGAGGTCTCGATACCTCTGTCATTCTCAAGTGGTTGTGCGAGAAGGGATTCGATGTGATTGCCTTCTGCGCCAACGTTGGACAATTCGAGGAGGATTTCTCGGCCGTCAAGGCCAAGGCCGAGGCTGTCGGAGCTTCCAAGTGCGTCATCACGGACCTCCGCGCCGAGTTCGTCACTGACTACGTCTACGAGTGCATCAAGTCCAACGCCATTTACGAGGGCCGATACTTGTTGGGAACCTCCATTGCCCGCCCTTGCATCGCCAAGGAAATGATTCGCATCGCCACCGAGGAGGGAGCCCAGTACATCGCCCACGGAGCCACCGGGAAGGGAAACGACCAAGTCCGTTTCGAGATGTGCGCACAAGCCTTGTCTCCTACCATCAAGTGCGTCGCTCCCTGGCGTGATGCCGAGTTCATCGAGTCCTTCAAGGGCCGATCTGACCTCTTGGCCTACTGCACCAAGCACGGAATCCCCGTCGATGCCAAGCCAAAGGCCAACTACTCCATCGATGAGAACTTGTTCCACACCTCTTACGAATCGGGTATGCTCGAGGACGCCATGTGCGGAGCCGACGACTCCATGTTCAAGATGACCGTCTCTCCTAAGGCCGCCCCTGATGCTTCCGAGACTGTCCAAATCGAGTTCGTCAAGGGAGTCCCCGTCAAGATCACCAACAAGACCGACGGAACAGTCAAGACCGATCCTTTGGAGATCTTCTTGTACTGCAACATGATTGCCGGCAAGCACGGAATTGGCCGCATTGATATTGTCGAGAACCGTTTCGTCGGTATCAAGTCTCGCGGTGTCTACGAGACCCCTGGAGGCACCCTTTTGCGAGCTGCCCACATGGATTTGGAGGGAATCTGCATGGACCGTGAGGTCAAGCGCATCACCGAGGGATTGGCCAACGAGTTCGCTCGCCTTTGCTACAACGGATTCTGGTTTGCCCCTGAGATGGAGTTGATCCGCAACTCCATCGATTTCGGACAACGCGACGTTGAGGGAATGGTCGAGATTGAGCTTTACAAGGGTAACTGCATGATCCGAGGACGTCAAAGCCCCAAGGCTTTGTACAACGCCGACTTGGCGTCCATGGATATTGAGGGAGGTGGTGATGCCTTCGACTACAACCCCGCTGATGCCAACGGATTCATCCGCATCAACGCTGTCCGCCTCAAGACCTACGCCGCTCTCCGAGCACGCGTCGACAACTAAACTTTCGCTTTGCTTTGACAGCAAACTTACTACCTAGTATGTATGACCTTGGGGAAAGGCTCTCTCCACATTGGGAATCGTGTCCCATGCTTGGAAAATCGCAACCGCCGCAACATTGTATCGCACCTAATAATTAAATTTACATAATCTGCCAATCGAACTGAAACCTATCTAAAAAACTCTTGCTTCATTTGCTTTGATTGTTTTGCCGACACCACCATGGTGCATGCGCTTCGTACAGCCATTCTGATGGATTTTAGGGCTTTGAGCCTTCTTATTACCATCAAGAACTGGGTTTCATAGCAAGGGGCTCCGAATTCAAAAAGTATTTTTGAATCTCTTTAGACAAGACGATAAACTTTCGTGATCGTAGAGAGATATGATAATTTCCTTCAAGGACTTCGGTGCAACAGTGCAGCAAAAATCGAACAGAAAATCAACAACCAGGAATATCCTGCTGTTGGTCCATGTTTTTTGGATCCGATATTGTCTTGGAGTTACATCGAAAAGAGTTGGAAGAAATTGGTTGAAAATGGGAACTGGGAGACGCCGCAACAAGCCAACATGTCACCAGCTTGTTCTACTAGTACTAGATTACCGCAGTAAAACAAACGCAACCCATTAAACTGCCGGTAGTGCAATGAAGTAGCTCCCAATCACCTGCGAGGATATCAAGCCTCTTGTGATTGTTGTATGTGGCTGTTGCGTGTCAAATTACTTTACTACATACTATCTTCGTTTAGCGTTCGATAGAGTGAAGTCTAGCTTGACTTAGTTGGCCTGTACATTGTCCGTTTACCAGCTTTGATTCAGTCGAATCTGTCCAGTCGACGATCTACGACCAATCAACATTTATTTCGCAGACACCACACAAATTATTCCATTGCCACCATTTGGATTGAATACACTCGCCACATATCGAAGTGTTTGCCGAAGCGTTGTCATGGTTGCTACTAGATCCAGGAAGAATCAACCAGACAATGATGAACAACAAGTTCATGAGCAGATTGCCACTGACAACCTCTTTGTCTTAGACAACGAGGGACACGCCGAGGAAGAAGGCAATCATGAAGAAGCTGCTTTGGAACTCAAGCCTGTGGAAAAGAAGAAGAGAGGGGGACAAAAACGAAAAACCAAAGAAGGCAACGAATTGACTAAACTTATTCCGGGTTATACTGCTCCAATGAAATTGGACACATCCTCTTTGGACAAGTATCGTCCAGTTGGTGGTCTACAGGAATTGCAACGCCGAGCCGAGTTGCAGGACATGACGACTCGACATTATGCTTCCACAACCAAACATTCGGATGCCATGCAAAAAGCTTCTTCTAAGGGAATCCTATCCAAGAATTTCAGCTATGAAGCAGCATACTCGTCGTTCAAAAAGGGAACCAAGAAGGCTCCTGACACTACAGCAGGAAAGGGTTGGTTTGGCATGACACCTACTCCTCTCACCGAGGAACTCAAAGCGGATCTATCCGTCATCCGAAATCGTAACTACTTGGATCCAAAGAAGTTTTACAAGTCATCCGACAAGTTTGGCAGTGTCGTTCAAGTGGGTACTGTTATTGAAGGAGCGTCTGAATATTACTCGTCGCGCTTGACCAAGAAACAGCGACGCAACAACTTCACAGAGGAAATCATGGCAGATCCTGCATCGGCAGATTATGCACGCAACAAGTTCCGAGAAATGGCAAGGGATAAGACTGCACTTGCCAAGAAACGAGCTCACAAGCCCAAGCGCAGTGGCAAGCGTGGATTTTGAGTTCTTTGGTATCATGGTGGTACCGGATTTTGTTGAGAAAGGAGATGACATCAGTCTGTTGTACCACTGGAGAACAACTGAGAGCTAAAAAACTGTGGTTCTGTACTTCCTGAAAATTAGAGATCACCACACCCCACTGTACCAAAAAAAATGGAAGAATGATTGTTCTCGAGTGGTGTTAATTCCTGAAAGAACGCTTGCTCCAGTAGTAACGAACAGGTACAATAGTCCAACACAGTAAAGAAAGAATCAAAGTGTACATTTTTTGTCAGAATCACCAACTAGCGTTTCAACAAGAATGAACTAGAAAATGCAGGCTGGACTATATACTACGTAATAGTGTACGTCTATTGTATGCAGGGATTTCTGCGACACATCATTCATAACTTCTTGTTGAATGGCATAAAAAGTTGTCAAAAAGTGACAGAGTTACTCCACAAGAAGAAACAGTTGCTCCATCCAAGCCAAACGGGATGATTTGACAGGGAAGGCCCGAAGTCTGAGCGTTCTCTTGATGATATGTATCATAACCAATTTCTATTATACGAGATTGCCAATCGTGGATGTGGCCAAAAGCCAAGAGATAAAAATATCGGTCAAAAGAGAACAACACTCAGGATTCCAACGTGGTCCCCCACCGTAGTACTAACTGAGCCCGAACATGCTTAACTTCGCTGAGCGGACGGGAAGCGGTGCTGTCATGTTGGTATGGTCGTTCCCAAACACTGGAGAGTCATCAAGGCTACGTAATGTCAACTTCTAGCGCGAAGGCTTCGTGGGGTTGCACAGTACTTCTTTGTGCTCCGTTTCCGTCATGCTGTTGTCAAACATACTTTCTTTCATCCCCTTTGATTCCTCCAACTCGAAGGCGACTACTACTACCACTACAACAGCGACCAAGAAAAAAACAGTCTTGTATTCTTTTGAAGAAGCACGCAAAATGGCTCGAGGCCATGGATTTGAATCCCAAGAAGAATACTTGGAGTATTGTTGTCCCGGTGCCTATCAATTGCCAAAGAATCCACAAGAGGTGTGGAAGGATCAGTGGCGAGGCTGGGATGACTTCTTGGGGGTTTGCCTACCTTTCTCTCAAGGAAGAACAGTAGCTAGGGCATTGCCTTGTTCTACCCAGGAAGAATACATGGAATTTGTACGTTCCAAACGCTCCCCCGACGAAGATCCAGCTAGTCGTTTGCCATTGCGGCCCGATTTGAAATACACCACGGAATGGAAAGGATGGGATGATTGGCTAGTTGCATCCAATAATTAGCTCCATTGTTGGTTGTGGGAGTTATTATATGCAGTCCACAGGTTGCCCTACTTGGATCCAAATGTCCTCCTCCTTTTCGTAGAAGGTATCAGTAGCACCAATTCCCCTCGCCGCACAGAGAAAGATTCCAAAGGTGATTTGACCTTTGTGACGTCGATATTGCGCCAGTGCTTGTAAAGTTTTTCCTTTGGAGCCATTGTAGGGATCAAAGTCCACCATGGCACATCTGGCACACTTGCCTTTGGTTTCAAACGAAAAGCCGCTGCTACGAATTGTAACTGTCTTCCATTGGTCTTCAATGTGATGATCTCCCTCGATTCCTTTTACCACTAGGTTGGGCCGAAAGTGTCTTGACCCTACCATCTTTTGATTTCTATGAAGCAGCACTTGGTTCAGCATGGAAACCGCGTTTTCGGAGATCAATAGCAAGGCTTCCTCATTCGCAAACCCCTTCTTCCGTACTGCCACTGTTTGGTTGTTTGGTCCCTTGTAGGATCCATTGACAAACTTTGCTAGCCAACATTGAATCCCTAAATAGGAACTAAACCATTCCGATACTCGGTGATCTCCCCAAAGTTGCCCACCACAACGATTTCCACAGACTTGGACAGCGTTTTCTCCACAGTGTAATGGACTGTTATCCATCAAGTGAATGATCAAGTCTTCTTTTCCCGGAGCCGACACTGTCATGATATTCCGTTCTAGATCAATCTTCGGTTCAATGGTGGTCATTTTGGGACAGCTTTGTAGGCGAATGGCGGTTCCCGTGGTGTCCACCAGGGCAAACACGCGATCGTGGACTAATTTGCCACTCGGCATGTCGAGCTTCCATTCCTGTACACTTTGGCCTCCACAGCTCTTGATGGGGTACAAGTACATTTCTGACAAGGTCACAGTCGTAGGCCCAGTAGAAGAGGTTGATTTTGGAGATTGTACGCTTGCGTTGCCATTCACAAAGGTCCTTTCCAAAAAAACAATCAACGTATCCATGTCTTCCCAAAGACTATCCTTCCCAAAGCTGATGCGAATAGCTCCTGTTGGTTTGCCATCCACAAGATCTATGTGATCTCCACACACATGTCCTGCTGTCTCGTACTGAGCCAGTGCTTGATCTTCAGAAGCTTGAAGGGCTTCCTGACAAGCTCCCGGGTTGCAGAAACAACCCGTCCGAAATTGAATAGGAACATGATACAAACCAGCCAACTTGGATACTTCATTGTAACCAACAAATGATCCATCCGCCCGGACGACATTGAATACTACGGTGGGTCCTGCCGTTGCTCTCAAGGCCGGATTGGCCCAAGCACCGGACAACACCACCACACGACGTCCATTTCCATGCTCCAGTGATTCCAACCGGTGGGTCAGTTCTCGGGCCAAACTACAAGAATGTTCATGAATACGATGCATCCCACCACGTCGTTCTAATTCATCCAACCCATGTTCCAAGGAAACAATGCCACGGAAATGCTGCGTCCCATTCCGTAAGGATGCCAAGCCTTGTGAGCGCGGAACACAAACATCACGACTGGGCAACATGATATCCACTGAGCCGCCTCCTTGATAAAAGGGAAAGGACTTGACCTTGTTGGTCGATGTTTCTCCTCCTTGCCGGGCAAGTAGTATCTTGCATGCCGACTGCTTGACCAGGAGGGCTCCCAAACCGGTCGGTGATCCGATGAGTTTGTAAAAGCTCAAGACAGCAAAATCGGCATCCATGGAGCGTAGAGAGACAGGCCCAGTACTAGCAGCCTTGGCAATATCCACCAAGCAGTACCAATTTCCTGCACTCTTGCGAGCCGTTTGTACAATCGATGGGACATTGACTACAGTGCCACCAAAATTGCATTCGGCAGGAAAGGCCAACAAATGACAAGGGGTGGGAGCATTCGGACATGTACACCACGCAATGTCGTCATTATCGCTGTTGTTGTCGTTGTCGCCGCTACCACCAACGGTTGCAGGCGGTTGGGACAGGCACAACTCATCAAAATCTTGTGGCGTCATGGCCTCCAGTTCTTTCCAGGTTCGACAAACAAACCGAGCTCCCTTGGCCTTGGCTACATTCCGCATCCCCACAACCGAATTATGTGCATTGCGAGCATAGAGAAAAATGGAGGACGGACGTCGTTGATGACATTGCAAACACGTATTGGAAGACGATGAGGACAATAACATCCAAGGAAATCGTTCGGCAATAACTTGCAAGCCTTGGGTAGTTCCCGACGTATACAGAATATCATATCCCGGATGGCACTGTGCGGGAGTCGCAAAGGAGGGAGGATGCTGGATGGAGGCATAACGACCCGGAAGAGCATCGAAATGGCGCAAGACTCGTTGATTGACGGCCTGGATTCCCGCCCAAGCCCTGGAGGCGGCTGGACCGGTAGAGTGTGGATTGGCCAAAACCGTAGATGACATGGATTGTGTCATGGCCTGTAGTAGCGAATGGGTAGGAAGAGCGGAACCTGCATAGTCCAAATAGACTTCTGGTGGAGAAGCGTTGTGGATGGATGTGAACGATGGATGCGATGATTCCAATAGGGGAGACAGCAGGGAAGGGAATTCTTTGGGTCTCCATTGATCAATGGGTCCACCAGGAGTTCCCTCATAACCATAGGCTCTTCCTACTCGTTGTAGAAAATCCCGTTTGCGATGGAGAGCGGCTTTGTCTTCCTCCGAAAGTGAGAGTGTCGTTTGCTTTCTGGGTAGTTGCAGTTGTTCATGTTGGCATGTGCTTTGGCTGACATGAACCTTCTTGTTTCGAAGTTTTTGGTTCTGATCATGACAATCGTATGAGTACGAGTATGAGTACAAGTACGAGTAGCATAGAATAGCACACAAGGCAGACAATACAAAGAGAGAAATGGTGGATGAATACCAACTCTCATTCCAACATTGACTCCACCACTGTTGCGCAAGTGCTGCACAGGTCATGGGAGTTTTGAGTGAGTTCATTCCTTATTTCTGTTGGAATTAATGTTGTGTGTTTCTCAATACTGTGCGAAATTGAAAGAATGACTTGTAGATAGAAATGGAAATGTTGTGTTTGACTAGTCAGTTCTGATTACCAAGGCGTTGCACACTGTAACATTGTATGACGATTGTTTCACTCAACAAACCACCACGAGATATTGACAGAAAAAATGGTGCATGTCAACACTCCGAGCGGAGTAGAAGTGGATGTGTTCGGCGAATATCTTTCGGATGTGTCTTGTTGACTCCAATGACTACAAGAGCAAGCAGTAGTCCAGATGGTCGTGACTACGATACCTCCAACTATGCCTTGTGGCAGTCGCCGCCGCCGGAATACTGCTGGTAAAGAAGACGACCAAAACCTCTTGGCGACTACAGAAGGTACGAGTACTGTACTACTCTCATTCTCTTGGAACACTGCACAACAACCACACATTCCATTGCACTCACGCCCAACAACAACAACAATAACAACAACAACAACTACTACAAGCACAATAGAGAACCATGACACAATCCAAACAGGATCTTCCCCCACCCACTCCAGATCAAAAGATCCGACGAGGCCTCTATCTCGTTTTGGATGTCGTCAAGGACTTCCCTGAACATCGCAAAGCCATTGCGGATTTGATCGAGACAGCCCCAGCGCCTGTGATTGGAAGTCAACCCACTCAAGACGAAATCCAACAACAACAAGTGTTCAAAGCCAAAGCGAGGTCCTTACTCCGAACACTCCCTCCCGAACTAGGCATTTCCTACCAGAGCATGTTGTTGCAAGTTGCTTCGGCCAATGCCAAAAAATCTGTGCAGTCACCCGTTCTGTCTCCCAAGAAAAAAAACAAAGTCAAATCACCGTCTCCTCGCAAATCCAAAAAGCAACCACCCTCACAGCAAGAAATCAAGAATACATCCTTGGTCGATTTCATTTGTATTCTCAACATGGTCCCTACACTTCCCGACGATGGACAACCGGCACCCCGTCCCCAAGAAATCATTGAATTGCCAGCCCTTTTGCTGAGTGTCCACACCGGTGCCATTGTCGATACCTTTCATCGCTATGTCTTGCCCGACGTACATCCCGATTTGTCACGGACCTGTATGGAACAAACGGGTATTACACAAGACTTGCTCGAGGAACAAGGGATCTCCTTGACGGAGGCTTTGCAAGAACTGGCAGATTGGTTTCGATGGCATGGATTGGTTAGTGTTCCCGAAGCGTTGACACAAAATCAACAAGCTGCAAATGCTAGAATGCAGCAGCAACAGTTTCCAACTTCCCTTCCCTTGACCGACAAGAACGACAATGCCGACGACACCAACAATACTAATGGTCCAACATCTCCACGCACCCAAAGTACATTTTTGTTTGCCATTACTGGTGATTGGGATCTCAAAGTGTGTTTGCCCAACCAAATGGAATATCATGGATGGCAGGTACCCCTCATGTTCCAATCTTGGGTCAATATCAAATGGCCCTTTGAAACCATGTTTCACAAAACACGCGTCAATGGGATGGAAGAAATCTTGCAAATATTACAAATCGAGCCGCAGTGGATTGATGGGAATGGTTTGGATGTAAGTCGGTGCATGGCGCAAGTGTGTCATACCATGATTCAGCGGGGATGGGTACCCAATCCATCGGCAGGGATGGGACGGATGGGGTCGCGAGCCTTTTGGGAGGTTCAGCGGCTTCGGCCGTGGCCCAAACAACGAGATCCAGTCTCTCCTTATAAAATGGTCTATTTGATTCGGAATGGAGAAATGCGTGTGGAATCCAAAAATGGCGAGAGGAATGACGGTGGCAGTGCTCGAGCGACGAGTTTGTCGGAACGAGGATTGCGACAAGCACACGAGTTGTCCGAAATCTTGAATGAGAATTGTCGAGCATCCATTCAATTGGTGGTCACAGCACCCGATGAAAGTTCAGTTCATACATCGTTGATCGGATTTCGAGACCATTCTATTATAGTCGACTATGACTTATTCTGTGTATCCCCCAATACACCCTTGGACACCATTCTGAACGATCTTCATAGTGAAGTTGAGACACGTCCCTCCTACGCTCCGTTCGATTCCACCTCACTCCTAAATCGACGGGCCCCCAACAAAGAATCCGCCTCGCAACGGGTGCAACGGGCCATGGAATGGTTGTACATGGAACGAAAAGAAAAGACAATTGTGATTGTATGTCCCTACACAGTCATTCGAACAGCCGTCTATGGAACGGGGGCGCCACTCTCTCCCGATTTTGTAACACCCATCAAATGCCAGCTCTTTATGAGTGGCAAGATTGTTCCAGTGTAGTCAAGTTTCGGCTGTGATTTGCATTGTGACATCATGTTACCAGCTCTGAAAAGCCGAGAAGTCATGAGAACTCAGGGCTGTACGGAATGCCATCATCGCAAATCATTGATTCCTTGTAACGTTCCTACTTTTCTTCTTTTTTCTTCTTACACTACCTTCCAATACCCAGCTTCGATTTGTTGAAAAGATTCCATCCAAATCCGCGCCGTACAAGCCCATACTGGTAATCTAGTGGGAGTTGACAGTTCCTACAGTTGTGGGTGGTCATACTTCGACTGGGTGGTTCGATGTTACTAATAGGATGTAGCCAAAGCTCAAAGCCATGTAGTATGCACAACACAAATTCAGGTCATTGTGTGGACCTACAACTTGGGATTATGGATCACCCTCACTGATCGAAGGCAGAGTTCTTCCTATCGTGGAAATTCTGCGCGTCGGCTCGCTTCCAAGTTGACTGGTTCTTGCTCGATCAGGACTCCCTGTCCCGAGAGCCAGAGTCTCCTGTTTCTTCTTGTTGACAAACACCGAGCGGTTTTCTTTGCCTCAAAATCGTAATCACGGTTGGGGAACTTATTCTTGATTTTCTCATCATATATCAACAGAGATTCTCCAAGGCAATGGCATGCGATGTTCTGTTGATCAGCTCGGGGTTTCCAGCATTTTCCTCCCTCGCAAAATCACGCCATATCAGTGCATATCGGGACTGTGTGCAACTTTTGTCCTTGTTCCACGAAACTTCACACAAGTATACACGGACCTCCATGTTTTGAAGCATGGGCCTACCAGGTGCATCTTTCCTTTGCCTGACTCAAAGTGACTCAGTGCTTGCACGACGGGGTACTTCAAAGTCCCCTTCATCATCACGAATCATTGATTCCTTGTAACGTTCCTACGTTTCTTCTTACACTACAGGTACTAGTAGTACCTTCCAATACTCCCTTCCAAGGCAACTAGCAAGTGACCATCACCTGCTTCCTTAGCTTTGCCAGTGCACCACATTTCGTAACAAGGCCTTGGCTGTCATGGTGAGCTTCGTCTTGTTGAAATGATCCCCCGCTCGACGAATCGCCTCTCCCGTCGTGGGGTACGGATGAATCACATTGGCCAGCGACGCCAGTCCTGTCCCTGACTTCATGGCCAATGTCACTTCACTTATCATATTACCCGCATCGTTTCCCACAATAGAGGCGCCCAGGATGGTGTCCTTCTTCGCATCCACGCGAAATCGAATGAATCCAGTGGTTGCCTCGTCGAGAATGGCTCGATCGTTGTTTTTGAAGTGAGACTCAAAGACGCGGTATTCGATTCCTTTTTCATCCAAATCCGCCCCGTACAAGCCCACACTGGCAATCTCGGGGGAGGTAAATGTAGCATAGGGAATGAGCATGTCGGAAAGCTTTTCCTTTCCAAAGAAGAAGGCATTGCGAACAACGGCACGTGCCGAGAAGTCGGCAGCATGCGTAAACTTGTAAGGTAGGGCGCAATCGCCCACGCCGTAGACACGAGGATTGGTTGTCTGCAACTTGTCATTGACGTGAATTCCCTTCGTGGTATCGTACTCCACATTGGCAAGTTCCAAATCCATTCCCGTTACATTGGGACGTCGACCTGTGGCCACCAAAACAGCATCACATAGAATGATAGAAGGCTGCGCTTCGCCCTTTTCTTGAATTGCCAATCGCATTTCAGGCATTCCACTTCCCGAGATGGATCCGGTTAGTTCAATCGAATGATACGCTTCCACGCAAAGGCGAAAGGTTACTCCATCCTCTATCATTTGATCCTTGACGATGTTTGCCATGTCCTCATCTTCCTTGGGAAGAATTCTGCCTGATCGACCCAAGACGGTGGTGGGTGTACCCAAACGTTGCATTGCTTGCGCAAGCTCCATACCAATCGCTCCAGGCCCAATGACAACCAAATGTTTGGGCTGCTGGGTAAGATTGAAGAATGTTTCGTTGGTCATGACGGCTGGACGATCAGAATCACTCTTAGCCGAGGTGGATTGATAATACAACTCTTGAAGACCCTCCATGGGAATCAAGGTAGGCGATCCCCCCGTAGCAATGACGGCTCGTTTGAAATGCAATGTTCTGCCATTGACAGAAACGGTTCGATCCGAAGTAAAGGATCCCCGTCCAATGTAGACTTCGACTCCCAACTCTTTGGAATATCGGGCAGCCGAGTCATGATGACTGATATCGGCACGCACCTTGCGAATCCGTTCCATGACTTTATCAAAATCCACCTTGACAGCGGAGGGATCGACAAAGATACCTGCTGCTTGCAATCTAGCCGTGTCACCTCGAAGTTGGTGGGCCAAGTTGGCGGAATGAATGAGAGCCTTGGAAGGGACACAGCCAACATTCAAACTACAAATAATTGGATCGGTAAGTCTCTTGTCGGTTGATAGAACACACAGCACCAAAAGCATCAGATTGTCCATACGTACCAATCTCCACCCAACATGTTAGCTTCAATCAAGGCAACCTTGGCACCCACCCCTGCCGAGCCCGACGCGGAAATCAGTCCCCCGGCTCCACCTCCAATCACGACGAGATCGTAGGAAACTTTATTGTCCGAAGCCGTATCGGCAATCGGATCCTGCCATTCAGGAGGATGTACATGGTTCAAGAGGACGGTATTATGCTCATCCATGGGCCACAAATGACTAGCGACATGAACATCTTTTGGATCCAACAACTCCAAATCGGGCGTTCCAAAGCGTGTTTGCCAAGGGGAATGTTCCTTTTCGGACGCATGGGCGGGTGGAGCCAAGTAATGTCCCCAATCCAACTTGGCTCCTGTGGAAGGGCACATTTTGAATTCGCCTCGTTCCCCGTCGAGAAACCGAAAAAACAAATACTCATCGGCAAACTCGTGATCTCGTGTCACATGTTCAAAGACAAAGGAAGATTGGAGCGCACGGCCCATGCGAACGGCTTCCTCCCGGGTGGCGGCAGCACCTGACTGTACAAGGTAGTCGACAGCTTCACTGGCGACAAAACAATCCTTGTAGGTCTTCAAGTGATATCTTCGATCCATGATCTGTACATTCTTTTTGAAATTCTTGGCAATGAATTCCAAGGCCTTGGAAGAGTGTTCTTGGGAAGTCATTAGTGCTTGCAGTGTTGTTGCTAATGATGGATTGGTGTGAGGAGTGGTGGAAATGTTATGTTGAGGTCGGCGACGTCGTTGGCAACAAGAAATCATTAAAAATAATGTCCTACCTACTACCTAGATTACATTGCCCAAGCACTGCAGCAATCCTTCACAAGCCATTTTGTCGCAATCTTCCGACGTCAACCAAGTCTGGCCTGAGCAGTGTTGGTGGGACATCCTATGGGTGTGTGTCCTCACAATATTGACTCAGTTGACTGCTGTTTGCTCAAGGGTCGGTTGACCCGTTAGATTCCAACACCCATAGGATTCCACCAACAACGTTTCGACCCTAACCCTCCACCCTAACAAGAAACCACCATGAAGGAAGTCTTCACCTCGCCGTTCACTACTGCAACGACCTGTTACTCGGTTCCGTGCGACAGGTCTCTTTGTTCGCTACGCTTTGCGAATGAAACTCACGTTTTGGGAGTTTCACTGCCGACAGCAACGTCATCAACTACATCCACCGTCGACCATTCCAATCTCCCTACTTTTTCTACCCATGCACATGGTTTGATCCCTCGAGACAGTCCTTCACTCATTTGCATAGGGTACTCTCAAGTTCCGTATGATGACTCTCCCTCTCCCATTCAAGCCTATGCCCTTGTGGATCCTCTTTTGTTGGACAAGCAACAAGATACTCCCCAACCACTGCATCGGCCTGATCGCACCAACACTGGTGTGTCCGATCCTGCTGCCCCTGCCCCTCCTCCGCCGGATGACGCGTCCATGGTGTCCAGTCTTCCATCTCATGATATGAGCTCCGTCATTTCGAATACAGTCCCTCGAACCACTCTACGGAACAGCACTTCCGCTGGAGATGTCAGTGACAAAGAAATGACTGGTGGACGTACATCACCTCCTACCAACATCTCCACCAATCATGCAACATCCGACGCGGATGCTGCCGCAGGTCCTACTCCCCAACCTCCCAAGGCGCGTTTGGTCTTGCAAATTCCTCCCTTACCATCGGATCCACAACGCAGGCATGGTGAGTTTGTGGCTCTTTTGGATTTTCGACCACTAAGTCCCTGTATCATCCATGTCGAACAGTCTGTCTATTTGGTCGTCGGCAGTGCCGAAGATTCACAACTCTATTGTTATCAACCCAACTATACCACAAATACGATCAATCCTCTTCCCTTTCCTCAACCAACAGGAACGTTGGAACGCATCACTCTACCAGATCCATCGTTGGTCACCATGTATACTCCCATTATGGGGTTGGAGTTTCACCGTTCCCCCGTTCCCTGGGAGTATTGTTATACGTTGGCCTTGACGACACAAGAAGGATCCATTCGGATCATTCAATGGCAAGGGAAACGTCCAAACAGTCGGGAAGATCAAGAAGCCACCCAAGAATCGATGATACCCTTGTTTCATCAAGCCACCGTCCATGATGTATTGGCCGATGGTCCACTTCTTCGATTGCACTTTCAAGATCTTGCCGAGGGTGGTTTGCGTCTATTATTGGGTTCTCTGTACGGTTATGTTTTTTCCATGACACAACCTACTGCGGCTTCCAGTTGGGAGGATCCAGACATGATTGTTTCGGGGCTTTGGAAGGATGCCCTACAGTCGGAAGATCCCGTCTTGGCCGTCTATACTTGGAAGGAATCCATTTGGGTTGGAACCTTGGGTGGCCGATGTTTGGTCTATCAACGGGGAATCCTGGGACACAAGTATTACTTGTTATGGGAATGTACCCTTCCCTATTCCATTCATGGCTTTGGAGTGTTGTTAGAGGATAAATCCTCCTTTCCCGACGAGAAAAGCTCGACTACGTACATGGCTGTGATTACGCGGCGAACACTGCATGTGTTACAACTCTCTCTGCCCATGGAATCCAGCAAGCAACCTCCACGATATAGCCTAGAAGCCGCTCGAAAGCGAATGGAAGAACTCCTCAAGTTCGCCACGGCGGAACCAACTCCCCCAACACCTCTAAAGGTGGAAGAGGACGAAGAGGTGACAGAAGACCTTGCAACAGTGGTAGAGGGCGATGAAAGAGATGAAGAAGAAGCTTCTACCCTCTCCGTACTACCATCCACGGAAGAGGTTGCCTCCTCTTCGCCTGCCACGGCAACAAAACCCGCTGATTCCGGCGACGATACAGACGATGAATTGGTAGACTATGAATCTTGGATTTTATTCCCTAAATGGCCATCGCAACGTTCGTCTCAACGATCAAAAGAGAGCAAGTGATGGAGTCAAGGGAAGAATTCTCCAAAGGATGGTTGTACCACTTCCAAACATCCAGGTGCGGAACACCTCTCTCGGCACACTTTGGGTGAGACAGACCTGTCGAGTGCTTGATGTAGAAACGCTTTTAGCTCTGCGTTTCGTGCGCAAGACAACTCATTTAGGGGGCATGTCTGGCTCCTTGCAAGCTGGTGCAGTTCCTGATCCCTTGTATCCGTAGTTCCAGAGTTTTTGCTCAAGTTGAGATCCCCAACATACCCCAACCCATGAGTTCCTGAACTAAACAACTCTTCAATACGACTCAACTAGAATGTCGACCTAAACAACAGAATAAGGCAGCATAATGGGTATGTCATCAATCAAACACTGAGTGATATGTTGATACTCTTTTCCAGATCTGGGTAGATGAAAGACAAGAAGACTTGAGCCTTCAATCAATCAAACCAGCCTCCAGACAAAACTCAATTAGAGCCTCGAGAGACCGATAGACTCGCATGGCCTGCCCCTTGTGGGAAACACGGACGATTTCTAGCCATTCCATTTGAAGAACAGACAAAGATTTACGTTTGGATCGAATGGATGCCAAGAGTCGACCAACATCTGAATTGAGACAAGTAGAACCAAACTCCAAATATTTCTGACCCAACGGTGTCACTTTGTACCCCAGCGGATGGTAGCCGGACGGAAACAGTTTCCCAAGTGTATTTTGCACTTTAGATACAAATGGAACCTCATTCGTATCACCTCCTCGTATTTGCATTGTACCCGAGCTGTGTGGTGACAATGCAACCTGTGTGCCCAAAAATGGAGAGTGCTGCGTCGACACTGTGCCAAAGCCAGTCATTGGTTGACAACTGACATTGTAATTTCCTATGGTGCCTATCCAGAGTAAAAGTATCAGAGAAGAAAGTTTGATCCGAAGGACAAGCATTGTGATTGCCAAATCGAAGATCGGACGAGTAAGAGAGATGGTGGTACTCGTACAGGTACCAAGGAACTGCTGCGCTGCCGCATCCAGCGAGCGATGTCCCTTGCGACACTCGACAGCCTACAAAAAATGCGAGTAATGGTTCGGAGTTATATTGACCATGACCAACTGCCACCACCACCACCCATGCCATCAAGAGCTGAAGTGCAAGAGTGCCTACTCAATGAAAATTAGTAACCCCCTAGTATGATAATCCTACTCCTCTTTCTCTGCGTGAGAAATCGTACTCATCGAAGCGTCATCACTTTTCAAGAAAATTCAAAACTTTTTACATCAATAGTCAGGCGCAAGACTTAAAAAAAGATGGCATCGCTCGTTGCGACCGTCGCCGCCGCCGCCGCATTGGTGGTGCAGGTATCGTTGTTGGTGGTGAATATCATCATAACAAAATTCTACTAGTACAACGGAGGAGCGCGATGCCATAAAACGTTTGAATAATGTGTCCAAAGGAACTACACGTCCGCTTTCAATCACGAGCAGCATACAGTGGCACCTAAATAATAGCACGGCTACTAGTTCCATTTCCCAGCAACCTTAAAGGGCAGTTATGGACCACCACCCAACAACTATTATCCAAGTAAATAAGTACTAACAATTGTAGCAACTGCTAAGTAATAAAATAGATCGCGGGATTGGCAACTAGTAGCAACAAGAACCCGGATAGCCGTTGAATGAAACCCGGCCGCCCTTCATCGATGATCCTCAAACAAACACAAATTTGGCAAAAGCCGACTGGTGGTGTGGTAAGTGCTTGCAACATTGTGAGCCTGGGACAAAACTCCTCCTTTGTTTTGGATGATATACTTACACTCCAAACTATTGCTTCTCCTCAACAAGAACATCTTCAGTGGCCAACAAAACCCTCTTGCTCCTCAAGAAACAGTAGTACTACCATGAAGTCATTGCTCCTACTAAACCCATTCCATGCCATCTGTTTCTTGTGTGCTTTGGTCTGCTCGTTGTCGAATGTCAGCGCCGCCAAACCAACAGATTCACCAACAATCAGCCACGCCCCGACGGGATCTTCTTCTTTGGCCCCCACCAGTATCTTTTGCGGTTTAACTGGAAACAGCAAACCGAAGCCATGCAATGGCCAAGGGGTTGGCCAGGGGCAGGGACAAGGTCAGGGACAAGGTCAAGGACAAGGTCAAGGTCAAGGTCAAGGCCGGCCTATGGAGACACCTACTGCCATACCATCAAAGGCTCCTACCGCACACCCGTCGCCACTGCCCACACAAAGCCCACGTTTGGACCAACCGTGGGGATGTCAGCTCAGCTATCGACTTTGCCAACGGGTATACCCACTAACAGACCATCCCCAGTACCCACATCTAAACCTTCTAACAAGCCCTCATTTGGACCAACCGTGGGTCCATCTACTCAACCATCTAAACTGCCTTCACATTTTCCAACGGATTCACCCACGCAGGCACCCACGTTCAAAACATCTTCCCCAAGCATTGAGCCAACAGGTCCGACAGAAGCCCCCACTGATGCCCCCTCATCTTTCCCACTTCCCCCCCTTCTACAAGCCACAGTCCTAGCGCCAGCCCTAGTGTTACACCAAGTTACAGTCCTCCTACTAATGCTTCATCACCTAGTCCTACCAATGCTACCCCGTTTCCCACCGTTTCCCCTATTCCAACAGGTCCAACGGCATCGCCAACCAAGGAATCTCAAGTGGAAGTTGCCCTCAACTGCACTGCCACAACCAACGGAAGGGAATCTGATTGCTCTGACATAACTGCAATTGAGCCACAACAATGTGTTTGTGATTCTTGCATGCGTGAAATGCTCTTCACTTACACCGGTGCGTCATGCAATGATGGACTACTAGATGGATGTGTCGAAACCAGAGCTCCAGGTCCATCTGTTATCATTGGTTTCGCCATTTGTAACACCGACAATCTGGCAGTCTCTCAAGTTGTTGAGACCGCATGTTTGCCGAGGTGCTTGCACATTTCCGTTTCCGATCCGGAAACAGCTGAAGTCATCCAGACCTACACAATTGACAGCACATGTGACGGTGACCGAGGATTGGTTCTGAAGGAACAATATGGCTCTGTTCAGTTCATCGGATATACTTGTGATGCCGACAGCATCAATAACTGCTTTCTCGACATCACCTACGGTGTTGAAGCCTGCAATACTGAAGGCGGAGACTTGGCTCTGCGTGAATGGGACTTTTCATACCAAGGAGAGAGCATTGATTTGTTGAATGGAGGAGTGGAGCCTGTGGTTGGTGGTGCTGGTGAGTGCTTGTACGAGACTGTCGCGGAGGTTATCGACCATTGTGTTGACGGAGAATATCCCGCTAGCGTCTACGTAAACTCCTCAAACATTGAGAGTGGAATGTACTACGGTGATGAGGGGGCAATATTCTTTGCGATCAACATCCTCGTGGATGAATTGGTTCCGCCTACCTTTGAACCAACTGAGTTCTTCCCCACAAGTTTTCCTTCGTCAAGAACAGTGCGCCCATCAACACAGCCATCGGTTTCTCCAAGCAACAGTCCTAGCGGCAGCCCTAGTGCTACACCAAGTTACAGTCCTACTGTTGCTTCGAGTTCATCTCCTGCTCCAAGTCTGTCCAGTTGCAATGTCGAAGTTACTGTTGAGCCTGAATGTCCATCAGTGGAATGTGCTTTTGACTGTTGTCGTGAACGGCCTTGGCGCATGGAGTTTCGTTTCGACGTCCGCGCTTGTGAGGATTCCATTTTGAATCATTGTCCAGGAGAAGACCCTGACTCCTGTGACTGTATCCGAAACGTTACCCTCATCGAGGAAGATTGGGCAGCACAAAAGTTCGAATGTACAGACTTCAATGGAGGTCCTAGTGACGAGTTCGGAACCTACTACGTCCGCGCCACTCCCGCCAAGGATCCAAGCGTCACCTACTTCAAAGGTGTCATCACTTCAGGTGACTCCACTGCCAACACCTTCAATGTCATCGATCCAAACATGGTGAGGGTTGAGGCTAATACCTACCTCCGACTTTACGAGTATGACGAGACTGCAAATACTATTGGTAATCTCGTTCAAGAAATCCCGTTCCCTAGCTCTTGTTCTCAACCGCTTTACCTCTTGGATATCTTTGCATCCTTCCAGTTGATTGAGTTCGAGTCTCAAACACAAGGAATTGTCGGATTTGGTATCCACGCTAAGATCAATTTCAGCCTTGGCCTCGAAGATGAGACAGATGTGTTGGACATGAGCTTCTTGTCATCAGTTGTATTGTCAACTGATGGCTCGATCCCTCAGCAAGTGTTCGAACCCAGTGTGAGGACGGGTGTCACCATCCCTCCTTCCTTCAGTGCATCCACCGATTTCGACCTGACCGTGGATCAAGAATTCACAGTTATCTCCACCATCGGTGGAGAGTTGAACGGTGTTGCCTGCTTCGATGTTTCCCAGAACACAATCGTATGTCGGGGATATGACCTCGACTAGGCTATGCTTTTCTTCTTCATTTTGTCACTGCAGTGCTCTTGTTGCACATGCTGTTCTTTGGTCGAACGTCGAACGGATAGGGTCTCTATCAACCGTGGTGCACACTTACCTATGGTAAGGCGGTTGTGAATGTACCTGGATTAGTAGCTACTCTATACCAAATATATATACTCAATATATGCAAAATCCAAATGGTCTTCCATAGCTCAGTGGTTAGAGCTGCACTGATCAGATGTGTGGTCCTGGGTTCGCATCCCAGTGGTAGCACCATTTTGGATATGTAGTTTTCAGTCTCTCCTCCTTATGATAGAAGCAGATGGTAGTAATGACCTTAATCAGTATTCATAGATGTTGTGTAATGTGGGAGAGTTTTGTAGTGATCAGAACAATCATGTCTTCTTGTTGCATGAAACGGGAAACTATGATTGTGTGGTACTGGTGCCAGGGGTCTCGTCTTTTAAGGGTGTCTGCTACTAGTATAGCATGTTCATGATCCGAAACTGCTGCAGAATGTGGTTTTTGATCAAGACACCTGCTTCCCTCGATGGGAGTTGTTGTGGCTTTTTTGTCAGGTTGTTGTTACTGCGCCGCCGACGAACTTTTTTGTTGTTGTTTGGAACGACACGTGTGAGACACTAGGGTTAGCAGGAATTTATGATTACATGGTTACGTTGGATACATACATTCATGCTTCATACCTTCGTAAGGTTCATGTTCAAGCCCTACTTTATTCTACATCTACTACAATCATTACAGAAAGTTTCTGCAGGAGATGTCAAGCGGAGACATCAAGAGGGTTCTGAGATTTCTTGTTTCTCTTTCTGTGAGTTACTACATAGTTTGTTTTTTACCTAGTGCACGTTACACCGATTTACTCTGTTAATTGTGGTTGCTACGATCGTACGTAGTAGTACTCGTAGCTGTAAACAACAACAACGAGGCCGTCACTCGTAGCTAGCCGTAGGCCCAAGATCATTCGAATAATTAGATTTGTCAGCGTTGCTTCTTCTTGTTGTTGTAGCCAACAACAGCACCGACGAGTGTTTACCGTTCCCGTTGGTACTACACGCAGTGCAAGCTATGCCCAACGCGTGAAGTAAAAATTGTCCTTCGGAGGAGTATGGATTCTACTCTGGAAGCTGCACAATGCGAAGCGAAAAGGATACGTTCCTCTAGTTTTAGTCATGAGAGTCCCCGCGCAAACATTTTGGGGCCTAAATAAAAGAGTAACCCAATTTCTGTTCAAAAATCTTTTTCAATGTTTGTTTTGTCGGAGTCGGACAATACAACCGCCGGTTTCGGTGAGGTTGTATTGACACTTTTGAACTAGTTGTAACATTGTTTGTCCTATTGTTGTACATGTGGTAGTACTTGTAGCTCCCACATGTGTTGCAACAATGAGCCCACAGCTTCAATCTCTTCTAGACTGGAAGGTTCATGCAAGAATCTAATTGGTGGCATTGGTCTTCCTCTGGGGGTAATAATGTTCCCCTTTTGTTCGTACGATTGCTAGATTGGGACGGAGTACCATCAGTGCATCATGTGATTGGGACGGAGTACCAGTGTATCCTGCGATCGGGACGGAGTACCAGTGAAACCCGCCGCCCAAGAGAGAGACGCAATCAAACACAAAATTTGGAAAAGCCGAATAGGTACGTCCTTGTAACATTGTGAACCCGAAACAATACTCCTTCCATACTTTGGATGATGCACTTACATACCAAACTATCGCTTCTCCTTAACAAGAATATTTTCACTTGTCAACTCTTTGCTCCTCAACAAACAGTACCATGAAGTCATTCCTCTTGAAAAATCCATTTCATTCCATCTGTTTCTGGTGTGCTTTGATCGGCTCTTTCTCGAACGTCAGCGCCGTCAAGCCAACCAAGGCTCCAAAAGCACAGGCTTCCCCACCACCCACATCTGAACCTTCCAACAAACCTTTTCTTAGACCATCCGTGGGTCCATCAGCTCAGACATGGGCATTGCCATCGGAGGTTCCAACGAACCCACCCACTGCCGCTCCATCACCAGGTACAACAGCCATATCCCCTGCTCCAAGTCTCACCAGTTGCGATATCGAAATTACCGTTGAGCCCGAATGTCCCGACGTGGAATGTGATCTTGGTGGTTGTCATGATACCTACATCTACCCTAAGACCAACTTCAGCCTTGAGCTCGAAGATGAGACCGATGTGTTGGAATTGAACTTCTTGTTTGTAGTTGTTTTGTCACCTGATGCCTTGATCCTTCCGCAAGCGTTTGAGCCCAGTGTGACGGGTGTCACCATCCCTCCTTCATACAGTGCATCCACTGAGCTCAACATGACCTTGGATCAAGAATTCAAAGTTATATTCACCATTAATGGAGAGTTGAACGGTATTGTGTGTTCCGATCTTTCCGTGAGCACAATCATCTGTCCAGGATCCTAGATCTGACACCCGTTGTATTTGACATGATGGTACCCATGGCCAAATATCTTTCAGGTGCAGATCTGACGTTGACACATTCATATTTTTAGGGATGCATACATTAACTGACTGAACACTTGTTTAGACTCATGTTGATTCAAAAGGATCTGCGTTGCTGCTGCAACTTTCTAGTCGTCCATGAATACACCCGAACCGAGCCGTACAGAAGGCTGGGAATCATCTTGAAATAGCGAAATGCATACTGAAACCATGCTGGCACTCAATGGTTGATATTTACCCTCTTGGAAGTCCACAATCCCCCACAGTATCCAGTCCTCCTACATATGTTCAAGATACCATGGCCTCGTCGGAGGAGTATGGACAGTTGACAGATGATTGCTTCAGTCTGAACACTGGAACAGGTCCTGCACCATAAGGAGGACTTCCAGCATTCTAAACAAAATAGGACCCATGTTATCCACTTGAATGCTTTTCAAACGGGAAACAAATCCTTTGAAGAAGAGAAGCAACCGACTATCTGTTGTGTTTCTGCTTGTATCAGCAGGGTATCCAATAAATGGAAACTATCAATGTACGCGTGTTTCGGTGCGAAAATTCAGTTTCGCGGAGCCCACCACATGTTGATCAATCTTCTTGCCAAGAACCCAAACTCTTCTCCCAATTCCACCATTTCAGAAGAGGACATTCTTGCAGCAGCTCTTGCCCCTAGAATATCGTTCAGTATCCCCCATTGATCTTCTTTTATCTGGTCACCCCACATGTTTCCAAGCTCTTTGACTTGGTATCCAGCTCCATAGAGCGTATCGAAGAGCACCATGGATTCCGTCATATTGTCAAAGTTTTGTTCAATTGGAATGTTCTGGATACTACCGCTATGCAAAAGTTCCTGACCACCTCGCAACACAATGTTTTCGAAACCTTCCAATTTCATCAACGGTTTCTCTGTGCATCCACCCCTCTTGTTTCGCCATGGTATCCAATGTAACAACTTGTACCGGAAACGTTGCAACCTTGGCCACGCCCCTCCGTTTCGGAAGAAACGACGTAGCTCCGGGGTTGTTACCTATGTTTAGGTTCAGGATTGACTCGGCGTCTCCCAGTCCATACTGAAAAAGAGTCACGGCGTTGTCGTGTTCCCATTGATTTAGTATCAGAGACTCACATACTCTTTTGTGCATAACAGGAAAGGGGTCAAAACTGGCAACCTGATAACAAAGGACTTTGGTGCACAGAGTAAACCACCCCACGTTCATACCGATGTCCAATACCAACGGGCCTTTAGGTTGGTTCAAATCTCGGTAGGTATTTTTCTCGGTCACAAGGATACGTTGAAACAATTCTGTAATACCGGTTTCATAATGATCTCCGTTCTTCATAATGCTATCCCAACGAACCTGGTCAAACTCAGGAATGTGCAGAGAAATCCAAAAGTGGGGTTCTCTCATCGTGAGCCGATGTGTATCAATGGTCTTATTGCGATTGGGATCCAATATGTTAGGATCCTGAAGCGAAATGAACGCAAACTTTCCTTGAACTCTGTTACCATTGATGTAGATGTTGTTGTATTGCTGAAGGAAAATGTTGCAAGGTTGCATACAGATCTGGCAGGACCAATAGATCTTGAGATCCTCCTCCTCCGAAAAATGTGCTCAGCACAACCAAGATCACAGCAGGCAATATCATGAGCATCCCTCTCGACGAGTGACGCTTCTGTTTCCTGGCTTGGAGTCTCATGCTTTGTTTGTTCCGTTGTCGCTTGAAGAGGTTACTGTTGAAGAATTGCAGCGAAACGAAGGAAAGTGGTAAGGTCTGGCCACCCGTGCGGTCATACAAGGATGTCGTGGTGGGGGAGCGTGGACCACCCAACAGCGGTGTGTGATGCGGGAAGCGCACCAAGGTAGCTCATAATGCTTTTAGGATTTACGTTGTCTACGGTATTTTCATCGTGACGGACTTGAGAGGAGATTACCACTAGTGGTATCAACATTCCTCGCATAGTTTCAACAGTTACGCGGTTAGCAGATATTATGTCTTGACGACCACGACGACAAAATGTGCAAGTAAGTACCGGGAGTGTTGTTGGGTCAGTTGTAGTTAAGTCCAACGACATCTCTATGACATGCAAGCGTGCCGAGCTGCAATGATCAATGTCGTTCGCGCCAAATCGGACAGCAACAGCAACGTCGGTAGCACAAACCATCTCTTTGTATCGATTCCCCAATATCCCAACAAGAAGTGTGTTCAGTTGGTAAGTTCTGGACTGTACATTGTTTGGGTTACACATGCTGTCAAATTCAACATCATCGTGGATGTCCCAATGACTGAACGTCTCTTCTCCACCATTTTGCCTGAATCTAGAACCGCCGCACCCACCACATGTTGATCAACCTTTTTGCTAAGAACCCAAACTCTTTTCCTAGCTCCATCATTTCGGGTGACGAGGACGCTTTCGCAGCCGCTCTTGTTTCCAAAACCTTGTTGAGTGGCTTCCATAAGTCGGCCCGAAACTGTCCACCTCTCATGTTCCCAAGCTCTTTGACAACGTAACCGGCGTCATACAGAGCATCAAAGAGGACCATGGACTCTGTCATATTATCAAAATTTTGTTCCACAAGAATATTCTCAATAATTCCCTTGTGTAACAATTCTTGGCCACCTCGCAAGACAATGTTCTCATAACCCTCGACATCCAACTTCATCAATGGGATTTTTCTGTGCATCCATCCTTCTTGTTTCGCCATGGTATCCAAAGTAACAACCTGCACTGGAATTGTTGCTACCATCGCAACTCCCCTTCGTTGGGGGAGAAACGATGTAGCTCCAGGGTTGTTGGCGAGGTTCAAGTCCATGATCGATTCCGACTCACCCAGTCCATACTGAAAAAGCGTAACGGATGAGTCTTTTCCCCAGTGATTGAGTTTCAGAGACTCGCAAACGCGTTTATGCATAACAGGAAAGGGATCAAAACTTGCAACCTGGTATCCAAGAACTCGCGTGTACAGGGTAAACCACCCCACGTTCATACCGATATCCAATACCAACGGACCATCAGGGCCGTTTAAGTCTCGGTTGGGATCTTTCTCAAGCACTAGAATACGTTGAAACAATTCTGTGATGCCAAATTCATAGTAGTCTCCAGTCTTCATGATACTATCCCAACGCACGCGATCATACTCTGGGATGTGCAGGGAAATCCAAAAGTTGGGTTCTCTTGTCGTGAACCGATATGTTTCGATGGTTTTGTTACGATTGGGATCAAAAGTATTTTCATCTTGTAGTAAAGCAGTACAATCTACAGGAGGAAACGCTCGAACTCGTCCCTTGGTCTCTATTCTGTCGGTAAATGACACTTCTTGTAAGGTTGCATACAAATCAGGGAGGACCATGAGATCTTGCGTTCCTCCTCCTCCGAAAAACGTGCTCAGCACTACCAAGATTGCGATAGATACTATCACGAGCACCCATCTCGAGGAGTATGATTGACCCCTTTTGACTTGAGGCTTCATGGTGCCGTTGATGATGTTGTTGGCAGTTGGTGTAGCACCGTTGGTGTTGCAGGACGACGACGACGTCGGGGTGGGACATCTGATGCGACATGGGATCGCAAGCCAAGCTATGGTTCGCGCCAAAAGGAAACTTGCAAGAGGAGCATTGCAACATTCCAGAAGTCTTTGGGCCACAACCGACACAGGCATCATCGCTTTCCATCTCTCTTTTGCATGAGAATCCCCAACGTGTTTACTGCTGCAACGACTACCTTGGCCACCTTGAGATTATTTTGCACAGCCGCAACTCCTACCTTTCTTTCTTCTGTGTCTACTGCTATTCCTCCTCCATCCACCATCATGTCGCAACCTGCTGCCCCCGAACGAGGAGCCTTTATTGTTATGGAAGGTGTCGATCGCTGTGGTAAAACCACTCAAGTCAAATTGTTGGTCGAACGTTTGCAAAGTCAAGGGAAATCTGCCGTTGTGATGCGCTTTCCTGACAGAAGCACTTTGGTCGGAGGACTGATTGACCAATACTTGCAATCCAAGTCTCAGTTGGACGATCGCGCGATCCATTTGTTGTTTAGTGCCAATCGTTGGGAGGCTGCTCCCACATTGGAACAACATTTGGCAGAGGGAACCACTGTGGTGTGCGATCGGTATGCTTATTCTGGAGTGGCATTTTCGTCAGCCAAGGAATCCTTGTCGTCCCCACAAGATTTGCGATGGTGCCAAGCGTGTGATGTTGGACTCCCTGCCCCAGACGCTGTCCTATTTTTAGATTTGGAACAAGATCAAGCGGAGCAACGAGGAGGGTACGTGTAGTTGCTACTGTTTTGTACAAGTACCCATACTATCTCACGTTCTGTTTTTTCGATTTTTCCCCTGTATCTAAAAGCTACGGCCAAGAACGCTACGAAAAACGGGAATTCCAAGGCCGTGTGCGGGAGAGGTTCCAGGATCTTCGCCAAGACGATGAACAAAATGGCCAAGTGGGTTGGCACATGGTGGATGCCTCTCAAACGATTGAGGCCGTACAAAAGGATATCAATGGGATTGTGGAGAGTACACTGCAAACTATTCAACAAGAAAAGAAGCAATTGGGGCGATTGTGGACAACCTTGCAAAAATAATTCCATAACCGAAAAGATTCTTCTTGTCCATGTTCTAGTTGTGTTATATCTGCATGTTGATTCTTGTCGTTTTCGCTTTTCTTCCAGCGTTCATGATCTGCAGCATTTTTCCTCGTAGAGGATGGGAGGTAGAAGTGACGATACACAGGTCCTCCTCGAAATACTCATGTCTCATGATTGATGTTCACTGGATGGTGCCGATGCAGCCGCAGCAGAGGTACTACTGGCGGTAGGGGGTGCTGTTACTTGGGTTCGTAGGACATACATTGCAAACAACAATTGAGATCCAATGAGGACATGCCATCGGCGATCCAACGATCGAAACCTTTCTCGGAAATGGAATATACGAGATCCCAACGAAGTCATGTCGAAGAGATCGAGCAATGTATTGTTGTACAACGACACACACACAGAAGTGATGGATGGGCGTTGTGGTCCAATGGGTGTAGTCGTATGAGTCCAACAACTTGCTAGCTTGGTACTGCAATGGTGGCGACGGCAACAACTTTATTTCTGGTATTTAGCTAGAGTCCGTGATCAGTATCAAGACTATGCCAACAACAGTTACTCTTCTAGTTGTTGTTGTTGTTCTAGCCACAGTGTCTACCAGTAGCAGTAGTTTTGATACTACTAGTACCTAGTACCAGTAAAATGTTCTTAGCCTATTGGTATATGGTGCAATTGGCAGTAGCTAGTACAATAGTTCCTCTTTTCGATCTGCACTACCCTTATTGTTGTATCGACTCAATCTAGGTCTTGTGTGGGAAGAGTACCTGGAGAAACAACCAGCACATTCTATTATAGACTGGTCTGTTGACAGTGAACCCATGTTGTGTATCGGGAATAAGATTTTCTTGGAATACCCCCCGGCATTGCACTAGAAGTTGATACAAAACGAGAGAATGTTCAGCCTCTCTTCGTCCAGACTACCAATATGGTTTGTAACACAAGTACGTTTCATGGCAAAATTGCGATCCAGGTTTGGTTGTACCGACAATCAGATAATGATCGGAAGATTGGGGGATCCCACTACTAGTACATCAGAGCCAATGAAGTGTTATCTAGGTACCGGTAGTACTAGTAGTATCTAGCTAGCTAGCTAGATAGAATTATCCCCATCGACGATGATGCTTCCAAATGAGCAGCAACAACAAAATACAAATCAGTCCAACCAAAAAGAAGATACACTTCATGGGGCGCGCATTCTTTTGTGCCCGTTCGGCCTTTTCCAACTGATTAATACCTGTCTTGGTATGTTCCACCACCGCTTCCATATTGTAGTCGATGCGATCCAAAATAGTTCCTTGATCAATGACCAACACAGCGAGTTCCTTGAAGATTGCCCCCAACTCTTCAATGCTTTGTGCAATTTTGGAAATTTCTTGATCTCTGGATTGAATCGCATCTTGTAGGTCGTCGACAACTTGAACTTGCTGTGTAGTGAAAAAGTCTCCTTCTTCGGTCAAATCAATGCCAAACTTTGCATCTCCAATCATATCTCCTTGTTTTTGGGCTTGCACTTCTTGCAGATACTTGCGCTGGGATGTTCGGAAGGAAACACTCAACTCTTGCAGTTGTTTGGCCAGACTGCGTTGGACATTGGCTCCAATCGCGGCTTCTTCGCCACCGGCACGACGCGTCGCGGCTCCGACCCGTTGCAAACTACGTTCGGCTTTCCGAAAGCGGTCTGTAACATCGCGAGTCATGGCTTGGATTTGATCCTCCATATTGTCCAAATCTTTGCCAAAGACGGAACCGAGACGAGATGCGTGCATGGATTGCAAATCGTCCATGCGGTGTTGAATGTCAGCCAGGGCGTCTTTGACTTGATCTACATCCTGGACCCAAAGGGGTTGTTGCTGCTGATTGTCTTTGAATTTGGAGAGTTCAATGTCTCCTCCTTCCTAACAAAATAGTGTACATACAGATAAAACACAACAGGAACAGAACAAACTAAGCGGGGGGCATTCTAAACAAGTTCATCCTCCTGAAACTCAGCAAACAGACCAACAACAATACAAACAAAACCGTAGCAGCAGCATGAACAACAACAACAACAACAATCCACGTACTTCCATAAGACTCAAAGAATGTCCATCGTGTGGGCCGCCTGCCTTCAACGCAGTACCAGGGCCTCGACGCTTCAGAGCTGCGGACCGTCGCTGCACAAAATTTGCTGTCAAGTCACGTGATGCCATGGCTCAAACTGATATCTATGATATTTGTGTTGTTCTAGCAGCAAGCACAACAACAACAACAAGTCGTACCACGCTGTTCGTACTCTTTCTCTTTTACGCCTACATAAACGACGTGCCCAACGCACACTCGTTGACTCGCTCGATTAACAGCCTTTCGCATTTCGCAATACCGCGTTCATTGTTAGTGACAGAATTCAGCTAAACCAGAGACTGCTGTTCACTAGAGTCACCTTAATCCAGTAGTCTAGTATAGTTTCTACCAAGTTAGTAGTAGTGGAGAGTGATGACTATAAACGCAGTAGTCTACTACCTGGGAAAAATGAGATTTTCGGTGTCTATGGAAAAATGGACAAACCAACAAGAGCGCGATGGTTTCATGGAGAGGGAGCAGACTTTCCACCACGACCCCGAGATACGACCGATGATTGGTGCAACACTGGATTGGAGTCATCTGCAAGGACATCAAACACGGCGTCAATGATGGATATGATCGTGTTCAATTCTTCTTGACGATGATGGGGGTGGTCTTGTTCTTCTCGTGGTGGCTCAGTTGAGGTGGTGTTGGTAGCTGGTGGATGGAACTCGTTTTCAAAGGTAAACAATGAACCCATGAGAGGGCACGCATTCTCTGATGGTTGGCTACAGGTCATGTTTTTGTTTGCTGTTGATGCAGTTTTGTTGTTGTTTTGCTGCTGGCTTTTTTGTGTTTGAGAGGATGCAACGAAGCTTTATGAGAGGCGCTCGTATTATTGCTGTCGGAGGTATGAACGGGACCAGCTAGGGTAGGTACTCCAACTTCTTCGGTGGCTTTTAGAGCACTTGAATTTCGAACCAACAAGAAGGTGTTCGCAGAAGGTTGGTATAAACCATGGTGGTACGACAAGTGACCGAAAGCTATCTACAAAGCACTACAATAGTCTACAACGACGCTGTAGTCTTGAGCTACTTCTCTCATTATTTGCACAACACGACGGGGAGGAGTGGAGAAACACTCCCAAAATCTCTTCATTATTTAAGAAAAGCACGGTGGAAGGTAGTACTTGGTCTTTTGCGTGCTGATGCTCCTTTTCTGCTTTGCTTCACTTCGAGGTACTACGACAAATTGACGGATTTCAACTCCCGGAACCTGGTGATGGTGATGCTCACAGCCGCAAAAAAGCAATGGCCTCGTACCGACACCGTAGCATTAGTACAAAACGTCTGCCCATCCACTCCCAGAGACATAATCCCAATCTAGGAGCATTCACGTGTCTGTCCCGCATCAGTAGCAGCAGTACAAAACTCAACGGATGAGTTTCCAACGGATGACAACAAAACAACTCAGTTGTGTTGGATGTGTTGCACCTGATATCTCATCCAATTGTCAGGATCTTGAATATTACCTTTGCACCAAGATAATCTACTTCTCCTGTTGGTGCAACACTGTAAAGGTAGTCATCGACTTTTGGAACCAGGGACTCAGAAGAAGATGACGAAAACAACCCCTACCGATGCCTGGATAAAGTTCCTGACGGCCTGCAACAACGCTTCAATGCACTGGTATTCTATACCTAACATCCCTACCTCGGAGTACACCTCCTTGGCAGATCTTCTGAGCATCTCTCAGGAATCACTGGAGGAAATTCTGGTACTTTCAGGTTTTGCCCAACGAGGTGCAAATGGCGTATTTCGATTTCTACAGAAGAAATTTTTTCAAGCCTTAGATGCATCTGACGGTTCATTGAGCTCAATGAATGCATTGAACCAACGAGCCATCCCATCCTTGAAGAACAAGAAGTGTGTGTTTGTCCGCATTGGCACCAAGGCACCAGACAATAGTGGTTCTACTACTACCAGTGGTGGTCGAGACCCCTTCTTTCGTGGAACTCCTCCCAGAATTCCCAGCTTCCGAAGTATCAGCAAAGAATTCCTTGATGTATTCAGGTCCATACTAGATGCTGACAACAACCAACCAAATTACAGTATGAGCAATCATACTGGGAGTGACCAGCACCAGGGGGATGATGGTGTCGTCCTCGAACAAGAAGAAGGACGACTCACCATCCACCGAAGAAACCCACAACCGCCACCAGGAGATGGAACCGCCAGTACGGATGAAGAGGAAGACATACAACAGGAGCCTCTCAACGATGAGACAGATAACACACCACAGGTGATCATGTATTTATCATCGCTCCTCCCGGAAATTTGTTGTGTCTCACCAAGCTCACCCTCAATTGTGTCAATACGTGAAGACGTTGAACCTGCAGCAGTCGAGGCTGCCATATTGAACATGGCAGCGGCTATATTGGAAAAGAAGGATAGAGATTTGTCTGCCATTCTTAAGACTGAGAGCTATGATATCTCACCACGGACCAAAGGAGACACATCAAAGTTTGTCCATCTCCGAAGGAGGGGAATTCCAATTGAAGACAAACGGTCCCAGATGGCACTCCTCAAAGACATCCATACTCTTCAAAGGACAAAGGAAAAAGGCAAACATTTGACCTATGATAATGGTAGGGCAAATGGAACATCATTTGTTCACATTCCTGCTTCCAGCAGCTACGCAATCTTGAAACGGTACGCCAATGAGCAGAAGTGGGTACACCAACTCCTTTCTCTCCTTGCAGGTGGTAGCGACAACACAGATGATATCTCTGAGAGCTTAGTGCACTTACTCACCTACTTTGCAAAGCACCCATCATATCGTGAGGAATTCAACCTGGTCGCTGGATCAAGCTGTCATTTCCTGACGCAGCCTCGAATTGATGGTCCCAGCACACGGGCTGTACAGCAAATGTGTAACCTAAGCATGTGGCAAATGCGCCAGCTCAGGGATTGCCTGGCCCATCACATTGGCTGTCCAGTATTCCAATCAGAGTACAAAATCAAGAAGCTTGTGGATGTTGAGAGCATGGAAATCTTGTCAGGGATGCACAAGGAGGGGTCTGAGAGGATCCCATGGGTGTTCAGGAGGACGACGGATGTCCTCCGAAGGTGGCTACAATCTTTGTGTGACGAGCACCAAGAAGAACAAGGTCACAGAAGAACTGAGAAGACGGTCATGCATGATGAGGAGGAAGTTGATGGGAAGAAGAATGGCCACCACTCCTGTTCTTCCTCCTCAGATTCGCACTTTGAGATGACCACGGGTCATGATGAGGAGGAAGTTGATGGGAAGAAGAAGAAGAAGGGCCACCACTCGTGTTCTTCCTCAGTTTCATGCTTTGTCAAATCGGTCCACGTAGTAGATTGTGTGATCAATCTTGATCACGGCGGTGGGTATTCCCGAGTCAGTGCCCATTTCATTGCAAGAAGAAAGCATGAGGTTGAAGGGAAGAATGATGATGGTCATGATTACAACCAAGACGATGACAACCAAGAACATGCAGTCATATGGGAAGACATCTCATACAGTACATGCTTGGGAAATGCTCGGTGCAAGAAGGACAGCCTGGAGGTAATACAGAGCACATTCGGCAAGCACATTGACGATGACCTTGCTCTGTTGGCTAGGATGGGGTCTGCCTTTCGGTTGGTCAATGGGAAACTTGTTTTGGGTGGTGGAACCGGTAGAGAGGAGGAAACCATACGCATCGAAGTGTTCCTGGCTTCGGATATTTTGCTGCATACTTTAATCCTTGGCAAGGTGGGATCTTCTGGCTATTGGTGCACATACTGTGACCTAGGAAAACCGTCGTATCAAACTGCTGGCCATGAACGGGGGAACAGTTGGACGATTGAGGGTTTGCTTGCTCACTTTGCCTCTCTACAGAACTTATTCAGTGAACGTCTCTCCAAATGGAAAGACAAGAACAAGAACAAAAGAAAACGAGGAGGATTGAACAAGGACCCAACATGGACCGACCTACTTACTGTGGAGGAGCGGAAGGGTGTTTCGGGTAAGCCAATTTTCCAGTCAATTCCAATTGATAGGATGGTCGTTCCAAGACTTCACGTGAAGATCGGGAAAGGCAACGACATTTTAAAACATCTCTTGAATGTTGTGCAGTGCTACGCCGAGGAATACTCTGAAGCCTATTTGAAGGCAGAGCAGTCTTTGGCAGTGGTGGCGCTTGAGCTGGATGCAAAACGAATGGAACTCCAAGACTTCCATCGGTTCTACTCAAATTACATGGAGAACATTGGTGTCAGTCTTGACCACGACAATACTCTAACAGAGGTTGAGCAAGATGCAGCAGAGCGAGAGCTTGAGGACCTTCAAGCCAACGAGAAAGAATTGTTCCAAGATATCCGCACGTTGAGGGAAAGGGTCAAGACCGCAAAGGCAGCATTCGAAGTGGAGAAGAGTGCTCCAGAGAACTCCAAAGTTAATGGGCAACCAATCCTTGCAGCAATTGAAGAGATCCTTGGCAAACATGGTATAGACAGGTCCAACCTCTTTGGTGGTGCAATTAATGGAAACGCCTGTAGTCGTTTCATGGAACGGAGTGAAGATATCCTGGGTGACATCACGGAGTTTTGCAAAAATCGTCTCTCACGTCTCTCGGGAAGGTTGGATAATTTCTTGCAGGCAATGAGGGGAATTCGTGTGTACCTTAGGGCTTTGGATGGTCTATTGGGTGCACTGGCTTGTTCCGCAAACGGTTTCGGGGAAATGACATTGCGTATGAAAATTGTTGAAAATTCAGAGACAAGTTTCTGGAGATTGAACGATACGTTGGAGGACCATGTTTTGGATCAACTGATCTGTTTCAAGGATATTGGAGATCTGGATGAAGAGTTTGGGGAAAGAATGCACAAAGACCAAACGAAAGTTGCTCGTCAGTTTGGTGTGCTACGGAATTTTTTGGTTCAACACAAATCTATGTATTATTACTTTGACTGCAGGCACCATCCATTGGTGCGAAACAGTCTATCAGAAATGGAAAAACCAACAAAAGAAAACCCTTGGAAAAGAAATCAGAAACAGGTTGAAATGGATACAGATCAGCGAAGGCAAAAGAAGCGGATTCGACTTCGCCATGATGCTTTGGATTTTCAGCTATCAGCAACTGGTCCTCCCCTAGAGTCTATGAAGAGTGTGAGACAAAAGCAATGGCCACCAGATCATTTCATTGGGCAAACAGTTCCACCCCGGATGCCGAAGAAGTGGGAGGAGACTAGCAAGCTGCTAGCTAGTTTCTCATCGTTGGTTCCGAAATATTTGTGAACATCGATGCTGCATTGTTCAAAGTGGCCTTGAGATATGAAATGTTCCAGTAGTAGGACTCTGTTGTTGTGTACACTTCGGTTCAATGTCACCAAGAATAGTCTAGGGGTCCAATGTTGTGGAACCGAAACTATCAAACTGCAAGATGATTCTTCCACTGGTGGTGGTGGTGTCACTGGTTCTTCTTCTTGAGGGGGGGGGGGGGGTTAAGAGCCATGAAAGTCACTTCCAAATCTTTCCTGCCAATCCTTTCATTCTTGTAATGATTTTGTTGTGTAACTTGCCTTGCCATTATCTTCGTTGTCTTCAAAATCTGGTGTCTTTCAGCAAAAGAGGTTAGGGTTAGGGTGAGATCACGAACCATTTGTCCTGTCAAATCATATGTTTTGTTCACAGGCCTATCTAGACAGAGTACTCCGCTGTACTGAGTTGGATCTGGAGTGCGGCCAGGCTTTGTATTATCAACTGACTTCTTCTTCCTCATCGTTGAAACAAATGGTCGGTATTTGTTTGAATCAGAGTCGTATTTGTGCCTGCGCTTTGCCAGGGAGTCCTGTTTGTCAAAGTATAGTACTGGTCTACGGTCTGGGTGTACCGGTACGCTTGCGGCTGTGCCAGGAACACACCACAAAATCTTGTATTTATCATAAAATCTTGCTTTTCTGATTTCCCCTAAGTGGACATTTTGACAAAAGTAGTGGTGCGACAGTGCCAGGCTTATTTGAATGCATGCCGGCGTGAATTTCGTCTATGCAGGCTGGTCCAATTGGCCGGCATTCTCGATTCTTGCTCTTCTTGCTTTTCTTACCCCGCCAGCTCGCCACTCTTGCTTTTCTTACTTTTCTTACTTTTCTCATTGCGCCCATCTTGCTTTTCTTGCCTTTCTTACTTTTCTTACTTTTCTCATTGCGCCATCTTGCTACTC